>CM060955.1:3059203-3129203 GCA_030765055.1 Mantis religiosa | reverse complement strand
TATAATTGGTAGACCGTAAGAGATAGACAAAAACTTATCACACAGGATATATAGAGTGGACTGGACTATACCACGGAGTGGTTTCGGCACGGAGTTCCAGTCTTGGTCTATTTTATCTATTGTGGGGTACTTACGGGAGGAAGGGTGAGGCTAGAGGAGATAAAGGGCAGCCGTCCCAAGGATCCACGGTAATGCAGAAGGCAGTGCACAGTTACCAACTGAAAACTCCCGGGCGGGCCAGTATAACCGGCATCTCACCATTCTGTGGTCCAGAAACGTCCCCACCAGACCGGGTTCGGAGACCGGAGACGTCCGACTGTAGGAAAAAGTGTTTACCCATAACATAATATCCCGCCATACAGTGCCGAGACTTCCCTGAAGGAGACCACCAGATGACAGACGAAATGGAGCGACAGGAAATTCGGAGGATGTAATTAACCTACGCAGCATTCGCTTGACACCCGAGAAAATCCCTAAAAGGCCTATCGGTCCCGTAGGCCAACCACGAAATTCGAACTCAGACCTGCCAAATGCGGACCACAAACGAAACTGCCAGAACCATTCCGCTCGGTGGAAATGTAGAGCTCGCTAAAACACACAAGTTTTGTCTAATATCATATTTGTATAGTGAAATTTTTCGAGATATTCCTCTTTATTTGTCAAAATTTACCAATACTTATGCTTTCCTCAAAGTCGTGTATCATTTTTCTATCCGCTGGTCGACAAAGAGAATGGAATATAAAATTCGACACCTAGACAACCAAATTTATATCATTTGACAATTGAATATCACTTAGTCTACTGTATTCCCTTATAACTACAATAAGATAATGTTATCTAGAAATAGATAGAGCAATAGGTGTTTGTAAAAGAGTAGAGAAAGTCATGCATATAAAACATTTGACTATCACTTAATGTTTACTGTATTCCCTTGTAACTACAATAAGATAATCTTTATCTTGAAGTAGATACAGTACTAAGTGTTTGTACAAGAGTAGAGAAAGTCACGTATATAAAATATTTGACTATCACTTAAAGTCTGCTGTACTCCCTTGTAACTACAATAATGTGACTTTGTGGGTTCGTGGAATAAAAAGTCCAATTACACCACTCAACAATGTTCTTTATTTCCACCGACTTACAGTTTAACACTTGCCAATTACACAGAATTACTTGCTGCACACAGTTATAATTCACCAGTTCGTCCGTTACAATTTCACTGCACTAGTAATTACGTAAGCTCCGGCACACCTTCACAGTTACGTACAGTCTTCCGTTGCACAATCTTCTCGTACATTAACACGTCACTGACTAACTCTTACACCAAGAACTGCGACTGTCTCACTAACTAACTGACCGACCAACTCAACTCCGTCCGTCTGTAACCCTCTTTATATAGGAATATCGCCGGTTTCTAGTGACCAGGGGAATGTTCCAGATTCCGTAATTTCGAGAAACAGGTGTAGAGAAACAGACGACACAGTCATGTTTTTCCCCTGACCACAGCCTGTCACCACTATAGGACAAACGAGGCGAGGGCGTGGCTAACCGAACCTTCCCTGTCTCCCGCTCCCAGCTGCTTCACAGGGTGTTCCAGCGCTCGCGTTACAATAATATAATGTTTATCTTGAAGTAGATACAGCAATAAGTGTTTGTACAAGAGTACAGAAAGTCATGTATATAAAACATTTCACTATCACTTAAAGTCGACTGCATTCTCTGGTAACTACAATAAGATAATGTTTATCTTGAAGTATATAGAGCAATAAGTGTTTGCACAAGAGTAGAGAAAGTCATGTATATAAAACATTTGACTATCACTTAAAGTCTATTGTATTCCATTATAACTACAATATAATCATCTCGATTAACATAAATAATTGAAAAGCATGTTGTGTTTCATTATTTGTTACATTCACTGACTTACTCTGCCGTATATTGTTTGTTAGAATGTTTAGTTTTTAGAGTGTGATGGTCTTTAAAGTCAGTACTATTTCTATGACAAGTTAACAAAGAAATGAATAACGACAGGAGTTTTAGGCAATAACTTAAGTGTTCGAATGTTTGAACCATTAATAGCGGTTGTCCTCGAATTGTCGTATACCACTAAAAGATATTTGTGATCAAAGGTGTGTTTTAAAGAGATGCGCATGTTTGTATAGTGGAGGGTATTATGGAATACTCGGTAAATATGGAATACCAAAATATCGGCTTTCTTTGTGACTCCTATCATATGGGAGTGCCAAGAAGTAAAAGCTCCCATGATGCACTGCAGTGACGTTGACAGTTTGTTGCCATTTCACTAGCTACACATAAGGTGTGTTTTGTGATATTCAAAAGCTTTGTAGATACATTTTCTAGCGTTATCTGCAAGCTGTGAATAAAATTCCAGCTACTTACGCTGTTTCATAGACGCGGACAGACAAAGCTACGAGTGAACGCTCCTTAAAACTAGGATAGAGCGGTTGATATAGAAACCATCCTAGTGGAAACCATTTTTCACGTTTTTAAAGCAAAGCACATTTTCTAAAATTTATTACTACGTCACATCAAGACAGTCTGCGGCGGTGGAACTGACAAGGTCGACTTCGTGACCCCCCAAGGAAGATCATTTGTCAACTTTTCTTTTTACGTCTTTATTTGCCCCTTTCGAAAAACAACAGTCAACATTTTTCATCCCGAGTGTGAGGGATTCGAACCCCTACCGACGTTTATTCGAGGTCCGAAATTCCCCCAGCAAAGCGCCGGGCATTTAACAAGTACCACATCGGTTTCCATTGGAATGCGTCCAGTTTGTGAAACATACGCTGACCTAGCGGCATCTAAAGTAAAATCGTTATTCACTTGTTCTTAGCATTTTGCCAGCAAAAGATCATATCTCTTATAACTAAGGGGCGGATTTTGCTCTATTTGCCTATTTCATTCCTTTGTTCAGAAACGTAGGCTTTTAAGTCATAATCACGTTTCTTACAATTATTAACCAAATTTCTTAGTTTTATAGCGCCTATAAATGCCTATTTCATACGTTCATGCCTATTCTATGTATTAGTAACTAAAACTGCCTTTTAGCCAATTTCTTCTGCTTGTAATTTGTGACAATAGCTTTTGAATTTGTTGATTTCAACGTGCAGTTTTCGGAGAAGAGAAATTTCTTACTGCTGCACATTGGATATACAAAAAGGGGTTTTTAAGGAGACCCAGCTGTGCAAATTCGTCCAAAACTTACAATACCAAATTTAGTATTTTGTATTAAAACTAATATAGACATAGTTAAATTATATATTTGTTGTCTAGCGGCACTACAGAAAACATCACATGACTAGTTAAATAGCCCTACACCTATATCGTAGCTGCTATTACGTAATTTTAACCTTAGATGCCTCAGATTCCATATGTTTTACACTTTCCCAACTTAAAAATCTTCCACAGGATGCTGTTTTATATTAATCTGTATGAAATACTAAACATGTCTCTAAGGGCAACTGCATATTAGGTGTGCCCATTTACATTTGTTATGCTTTTGTTATTTCTATTGAAAAGGATTATAAAGCTTACTTCGTACTGAAAACGCTGAGAAAAATAAAAATTTTCAAATAGATATGATTCTTTTTCCCTTCGTCGATATGGTTTAGAAAAATATTTCACATAGGTATAGGTCAGGCTAAAATGGGTGCAGAAACTTACACTACAAGTGTTATTTTTTAAAATTACAATATGTGGGACATTTTGAAAATCGCATGTAATTTAGGCATAAACTGTTAATTCCTCAGAGCTGAAACTTGGTATTATTCCATTCTTGATGGATCACAAAAATAAATGGTATACATTTCAAACAAATCTAACAAAAGCTTCAGATATTTCAATTTTCATCCTTAAGCCGTCCGCCCCACAACCCATGTCTTTTTTGACGTAGTTAATTACTCCACACCTTTTTGCACATTATGGCTTTTACTTAGTGAAATGTATCTATATGTATTTTAATTATACGACAATGTTTGTTATTTTAACTTGCTGTGGAGCCATTTATGAAATTTGCAATAAATGTAAAACTATTTCGCCTAGAGAACCGCAAAATGGTACATGTTTAGTGAATTTGTTGCAGCATATGTTTCTATGATTGTCATTTTATTATAGTACATTTTAAGAGCCATTTTTTGTAAAATTGTGTATTTCTAAGTGTTTACTCAGCGAATTTTTAGTCTAATTTGCCCATTTTAGTGCCTTTCTGCCTGACTATTACACACAGTTTTAGTGTCTATAAATCCATCCGCTCCATACCTATAACAAATGCATAGCTTCAGTGCTTTCGGAGCTACATATATGTAACAGAGATAAACAAACAACAGTCGAGTTACCTTGAACTCCTTTAATGTCACTAAAATCGTTGCCCAGTGCTAAGGGATGAACCACCACCTTCTCTTTTACTCCAATTCGTAGCTTCAAAATGTTTCTTTGGCGTTTATGTATGTCTTTGTTACACGCAATAACTTGTGCCACTAGTAATCTCTCAAACGTACACACGCACGCTGACTGTGAACAAAACAGCTACGATATTTGCTACGAAAAGCTTCTCGGTGCTGACTAACCACACAGCTGCACTCGAAACTTTAAAAAAAAAAAAAAAAAAAAAAAAAAAAGACACTCTCGAAAGCCGTTCCAGAAGGACGCACCTTTGCCGTTCCCACCACACGCAATCAACGATGTCGGCTTGACCACTCTTTTCTACAATTACCAATATATAAAACTCAGGGAAATTTATTGAAAATACAGCCTTATCAAACAAATATTCCCAGTAATTCGTTTAATATTTCATGAAATGTACTGTATTCGTATTATCAATGAATACTTCTGGAGCTCTACAGAAGTTAAAGAAATGGCAGATCTGTATAAAATAAGTTTCCATAAAATATCTGAAGCGGAAATATATCTCAAAGCACGGGAAAAGGAAATTACAGGAAAAACTCTCTCAGGGTCAGAAAGGTTCAAATTACATGATTAATAGATTTACTGGGAATATAGAAAACTGCAGAGACATTCTTTACCTTACGTCATCCAATGTTGTCATATCGGTCGATGAATGAAATTATGATCAAATGAATACACGGTACATAGAGCTTAGAGTTATCAGACATTCATCTTTCAGGATAAGGGAAAACTTCCAACGTTAAGTCATATCGGACGATGAATGAAATGGTGTTCAAATGAATACAGGGTACATAGAGCTTAGAGTTACCAGACATTCATCTTTCAGGATAAGGGAAAATCTCCAACGTTAAGTCATATCGGATGATGAACGAAATAATCTTCAAATGAGTACAGGGTACATAGATCTTAGAGTTACCAGACATTCATCTTTCAGGATAAGGGAAAACCTCCAACGTTAAGTCATATCGGACGGTGAATGAAATTATGTTCAAATTAGTATAGGGTCCATAGCGCTTAGAGTAACCAATCATCATTCAGGATAGGGGATAAGCTCCAACGTTAAGTCATATCGGACGATAAATCAAATTCTATTCAAATGAGTACAGGATACATAAAGCTTAGAGTTACCAGATTTTCTTCTTACAGGATAAGGAAAACCTTCAGACAGAACCGTTTCACCCTGACTGAGACTTCAAGTTCGGATCTCTTAAACATGAGGTAGACACGCTACCATCTACTCTACAGAGGCGGGCTGTAGATTGAAAAATCAATACCCGCCAGCTGTATTTAAGAACATTTACAACTTATATGAAAATATATAATGTGTTGTACTCACATGACTTTCTCTACTCTTGTAGAAACACTTATTGCTCTATCTACTTCAAGATAAACATTATCTTATTGTAGTTACAAGGGAATACAGTAGACTTTAAGTGATAGTCAAATGTTTTATATACATGAGTTTCTCTACTCTTGTAGAAACACTTATTGCTCTATCTACTTCAAGATAAACATTATCTTATTGTAGTTACAAGGGAATACAGTAGACTTTAAGTGATAGTCAAATGTTATATACATGACTTTCTCTACCCTTGTAGAAACACTTATTGCTCTATCTACTTCAAGATAAACATTATCTTATTGTAGTTACAAGGGATTACAGTAGACTTTAAGTGATAGTCAAATGTTTTATATACATGAGTTTCTCTACTCTTGTACAAACACTTATTGCTCTATCTACTTCAAGATAAATATTATCTTATTGTAGTTACAAGGGAATACAGTAGACTATAAGTGATAGTCAAATGTTTTATATACATGACTTTCTCTACTCTTGTTAAACACTTATTGCTCTATCTACTTCAAGATAAATATTATCTTATTGTAGTTACAAGGGAATACAGTAGACTATAAGTGATAGTCAAATGTTTTATATACATGACTTTCTCTACTCTTGTACAAACACTTATTGCTCTATCTACTTCAAGATAAACATTATCTTATTGTAGTTACAAGGGATTACAGTAGACTTTAAGTGATAGTCAAATGTTTTATATACATGAGTTTCTCTACTCTTGTAGAAACACTTATTGCTCTATCTACTTCAAGATAAACATTATCTTATTGTAGTTACAAGGGAATACAGTAGACTTTAAGTGATAGTCAAATGTTATATACATGTCTTTCTCTACTCTTGTAGAAACACTTATTGCTCTATCTACTTCAAGATAAACATTATCTTATTGTAGTTACAAGGGATTACAGTAGACTTTAAGTGATAGTCAAATGTTTTATATACATGAGTTTCTCTACTCTTGTACAAACACTTATTGGTCTATCTACTTCAAGATAAATATTATCTTATTGTAGTTACAAAGGAATACAGTAGACTATAAGTGATAGTCAAATGTTTTATATACATGACTTTCTCTACTCTTGTACAAACACTTATTGCTCTATCTACTTCAAGATAAATATTATCTTATTGTAGTTACAAGGGAATACAGTAGACTATAAGTGATAGTCAAATGTTTTATATACATGACTTTCTCTACTCTTGTACAAACACTTATTGCTCTATCTACTTCAAGATAAATATTATCTTATTGTAGTTACAAGGGAATACAGTAGACTTTAAGTGATAGTCAAGTGTTTTATATACATGACTTTCTCTACTCTTGTACAAACACTTATTGCTCTATCTACTTCAAGATAAATATTATCTTATTGTAGTTACAAGGGAATACAGTAGACTTTAAGTGATAGTCAAATGTTTTATATACATGACTTTCTCTACTCTTGTACAAACACTTATTGCTCTATCTACTTCAAGATAAATATTATCTTATTGTAGTTACAAGGGAATACAGTAGACTATAAGTGATAGTCAAATGTTTTAAACAGCTGATCCGTTATATGATTATTTGTAAATACCGTTCTCTTTGAATGTCGAAGAGGTGGATAGTGAAAAGCACGCTCCTTTTTGACAAAAGAATAGGCATTCATTAAAGCGACAGTAACAGAGATTTTCTCGGAAACAGTTAACTGCACAAATTTATGTTTGGCATTGTTTGCAGTAATTTTATCTGTAAATTTTTTTGTGTACACTATTTTATCTAGCCTTTACAGTTTACCAGTTATGCTAAAGTCATCGGTAATGACGGGGATTTCTGAGGAAACCTAAATATATTTCAATTTTTATGAAAGTATCTTAATCATATTATGGCCTGTATAATAAACCATGTATCCTCACTGCAAAGGGTCAATGTTGTGCTACGGAGCAGTCATGCTCGTCGGCAGCCTAGAGTTTTGCTGCATCTATCCTCAAAAGTTACGTGACACGTTTCCAAAGTAACAACGTGAAAGGGGAACTGGTTACTATGGAATTGATTAATCTTTCTTTCCTTACAGCTGGATCCACAATTGTAAGCTTAACGATCTTAAACAATAGAAACTTCTAATAAATAGACCGTCAAATTACCCTGAGTTTTCTCTGACACTTCCGTTTTTTGGCCTTCGGTGAAATTCCATATTTCCAACGAAGGGAAAGATAAGAAAAATGATGAAAGGAAAATTAAGAGGATAGGAGGAGACTAGATCTGTGGATCTCTTTCTTTAAGAAATTGTAGAAGAGCTTGGTATACAGGTTTGTGGCATAACTGTAATATGGTGTTGACACTGGCGGGAAAAGGACAGACTGCTGAAGTAGGCGGCGGAGGAAGGAAGAACGGTGGGCCCGGTAGCGAGAGCAACTGAACAGGAGATGAATGAGGTCAGCTGTTTCACCTGGGTCATCAGGACATACAGGGGAATCGATGAGACGCAGTCGGTGTAGATGCGCAGGGTAACATCCATGTCCAAGTCGCATTCTAATGATGGAGGTGAGATGTCGACGTGCAATGCTGAAGCTGGAGAACCAACGGGTCGTAGATAGATGCGTCTGAACGGCGGCGTAGTGTTTGCCTTTGATGGACCGCGAACGAATCCTTCGTCATTCTAGCGACAATAGTCCTCACGCTGAAGGACCGGGAAGAAATCCATGTAGGGCAGTTGGATGCCTTGAAAGGTGCCTTGGGTGAGTCCCCTCTTTTGCCAGGCGATCGGCGACTTCATTGTATCAAATTCCGACATGCCCTCTGATCCAAAGGAAGTGAATTTGATGTCCGACTATGGTAGCGTTGTTCACCAACGTCAGTATCTCGTAAAGATATCGTGCATATCTCTCGTCCAGAGAGGAGATGAGAGTCTCTGCAGCACACTCTGCGCATCGGTTAAGATCAGCAGTTTGGGGAAGCCCTGAGAAATCCCATATTGCAAAGCGTCACGAATGGCCAGAACCTCCGTAGTATAGTTGGAAGCCTCCATAGGTAGGCGGTATCGAGCCAGGGCATTAGTAGAAGGACAGACGTATGCGTAACCTACTCCATCAGCAGATTTAGAACCATCGGTGTAAATCGTGGTGAAATCTGGCCATGTAATCTGCAAGAAATGAGAGAGGGTGACGTTCACGTCAGGGCTCCGAATGATGTGATCAGGAAGATAATGCACCGAAACATTCAAGAAGTGTGTCGTATGGATATTGAAACCCCGGAAGAGAGGGACTTTTCAAAATTAAAGGAAAAGCGTGGTATAGAGACCGAAATTCCAGTAAGAGTAAGGGCAATCGTCGTACAGCAGGAAAATCCGCGTTGAGATAATTGGCAGCGACACTTCGTTCTCCCATCCAGCTCTCGTCCCCCGGCCACAACCCTTATATACCGCTTGTAGTGGCAGAATAAAGAAGGTGTAAACAAAATCACGTGACCGTTGATCATAGCGCGTCTTCTTCACAATTTTCACGATGCTTCCGCCGTGTAAATAGTCCCTTGGAAAAGTACTGCTACTGAAGTGTGGAGTCTAAGTTCGTTTTGCTAAAGTGGACAAAAGTGCCTACTAAGCATATTCCTACTATAAAAACATATACTAATAGATAGTTAAGTTAGTTTGTAATTAAAGTAAATCATGCTGCGCACGCATATTGAAGCTGAGAGACGTATCCAGTTGTGAATCATGGCAGAACTGGCGGGTACTGTTAAACATGCGCGCGGAAAGCCTTTATGAAGTGATGAAAAGATAATATTGAATGTACTTAATAAGTTCTGTGAAAAAATGTCCAAAAATAGCTATCGGTGAAGTGGTGAAGTTGACATCAGAATTTACCCATGTGTTGGTTTGCAGAATTTATAATGCACGCAAGAAAAAGGCCACGTTGGATGAAGTTTCAGCTCCCGGAAAGAAGAGACCACGTGCCAAATCGGTGTTGGATGTTGTCTGTGATTGGTTTGTGAGGTTAGCAATTCGTCGAAAAGTTTATTAGCCCTTTGTTAACAATGAATCTCCCACCTTATAAACAAAGTAATGTTCGCTGTTAACTCTAATCCTCAGCTTCCAGACTTCAAACGATCTTCCCTCTACAAACTGCTGCTGGAAATTGGTTTCGAATTTGTGAATAGAAAGAGACAGTGTCATTGTGGACAGAGATGGTATTTTATGGCGAAAAGACTTTCTCCACAAAGTAAACTCCGTAAAACACGGAATGTTTATTACTTAGACGAGAGGTGGGTTAACAAGGGACACACGACAAGCATAGTATAGACTGACAGCACAGTGAAATTATATATATATATATATATATGCATTTCGATCTGGTTTAAGTGGAGGACTTAGAAATCCTATGGGGCGGGGTAAGCGTTTTATGGTTTAGTAGATAGGAAGTAATGATGGCTGTGTCGCTGTGGTGAGCTTGTGTTCTTCTCCAAAACAACGGAATGGCGACATTTTCAAATCCTGGTTTAAAAAGATTCTCCCCAAATTACAAACGAATATCGTTATCGTAATGGACAGGTCCCCTACCACAGTGTGAGGTTAGAACGCATAGCAAACAAATCTTGGAAAAAAATGACATCATAACATGCCTAAAGAGTAAAATATAATTTTCTACGAGGGTCATGTTAAGGCGGAACTGTTGGCAATGGTCAAGTCCACAAGGCAGTGTCCTTGGTCCCCTCCTATTCTTCACCTATATAAACACCCTCCCTACCCTAATAGGCTGTAACCTCTATCTATTCGCTGATGACACCGCATTAACGGTCTCATCTAAACAACACGTTAATGCAGTAACCAAGGCGCAGCGTTACGCTGATATGCTATCTGCCTGGTTCATCACTTGGCACTTGAAGATAAACGCAACTAAATCTCAAGCAGTCACATTCACCCGCCGTACTCCACAAGATGTACCCAATTTCCGCCTGGCTGGAGAGGAAGTACAACGGTCCACGGAGGCTACATACCATGGAGTAACTCTGGATTGGCGTCTGACGTGGAAACAACACATCATGACTGTGGCTAACAAAGTGTCCAGAAGAATGGCCATGCTATATCCTATGTTTAATAGGAAATCAACAATGAGCCTGCACAACAAATTGCTCATATACAAGCAGATACTCCGCCCTGCACTAACCTAAGCTTGCACAGTCTGGGGAGTTGCAGCAAAATCCCATCTCCACAAACTACAAGTCCTTCAGAACCGCTACCTTCGGAAGGCAACAGCTTCCGATTGGTACATTCCTAACGATAATATCCATGCAGAACTCTCCTTCCCAAAAGTCACAGATTACATCCTTACCTCATCTCATAATTTTTATAACAAGCTCCCTTCTAGCTTCAACAGTCTAATCCGCGATCTGGGAGAATATGACCTCGACCCCGGTGAAACCTACAAGCGACCCAGACTAGTGCTAGCACCACCATAGGCCCATACAATCCCCCAGATATTCATTACATTTCAACCCCTGCCAACAAACCAAACAACTATTAAGACATATCCACCACCATTCACCCACCGTCATATCATTAAAAACCACCACCATGCCAGTAAGGGACGATGTCCAGAAATGGCAAAACGTCGAAGGCCCCTCCTCTGAGGAGGAGGTTCACCTTCAACGACACCACTGTGATGTGTGTCTCGTGCTAAAGAGTGCGAAAAATATGTAATTAACGAACTGGCAAAACTTGCGGGTCACATGTACTCAGACTCACCTCATCATTGGTATGTGAACCCCATAGAGATGGTGTGGAGTCAGGTGAAGGGTTACGTCACCAGAGATAACACGACCTTCAAACTGCAAGATTTTCAGACAGCATTCCATGTTTTAACACCTGATAACTGGAGTGCTTGTGTCCAACATGTGATTCGCGAGGAACATGAAAGGCATTAATGACGCCGTCGTGGAAAAATTGGTGATACATCTAGGGGATGATGATCGATTGACACGGAGACGTTGGACCTAGAGGGTATCGAACCAATTTTCAGCTCAGATTAGAGGGATACAATTGACCTAAATAGCAGTTAATTTTCATGTATATTAATAGTGTTCTGCGTGATTCTTAACTCGAAAATGTACCTTTAGTGTCGAAAATTTATATTAATATTATATTAACTTGGCGATTAAGCGGTTAGCTTGAATAAATATGTATTATTTGCCTCGTGTGTATCGTGTTATTGAATTTTAATTTGTTAGATGAATTTTTGATAGTTTTTCTTAAATATTCCATGTAAAATGTAGCTTGGAGTGGGATATTTTCTTGAAAATCGTTGTTTCACATCCGTGCTGAGAAATGCAGTGCTTGCTCTACTTGCTGCAGTGAACACCTGTTACGTAGAAATCACAAAATTAGATTGTCTGAGCGCTGTACACCCCCAGCTGGCGGGTCGATTGTACTGTTACATTTCCCTCAGGAATACCGTACGTTAAGTGGCAATGAGCCTGGTCGTTATGACTCGGGATTCTACTGCCATAAATATTAACAGCTTTCCTGTTTAATTACATCCCGACTGTCTTTACGCTCCTTGTACGATCTCATAACAATTAAATTGCTAACTACAATAACAAGACTTTAAAACATTTTATATCAAAACATTGATGGGGAGAAAGCCGACCGAGATTATACAGGAGTTCTAAGTCTCTCTGAATTTCTGAAACTTCCTCAATCTAAATAAAAATTACGAAAATGTGTTGCGATGTACACACCATAATTCAACAACTACGAAGGCTGTTCAATAAAGAATGACCACAATTTTTTTTGACAACATACCTTTACTCATCCTGATAATTTTGATGGTCCTCCTCAAAATAGTCTCTCATGGATGAGATGTACTTGTCCCAGCGTTTCTGCCAGTCTTCAAATGAAATGAAATGTGCAGTGCTTAACGCCCGCTTTTACTACATACGGCACCGCAGGCGGTGACATTTATGATACATGAGATGAAGATGGAGCACCGCAGCAATGAGATGGTGGGGGAAACCGGAGGTCCCGGAAAAACCCGCCCCAGCGCCGTGTTGTCCACCAAAAATCTCACTTTGCGGTCACCTGGGATCGAACCCGGGCCGCCTTGCCAGTCTTCAAAGACATTCTGGAAACTATTTTTGAGAGATCCTTCAAAATCGCTTCCGCAGTCTTCATCACTGCTTCTGATGATGGATAAAGCCTCCCACGAAGGCGTTTCTTCAAGTTACACAATAGGAAAAGTCACATGGGCCGAAATTCGGGCTATAGCGAGAGTGAGGGATGCACTTCACGTTGATTTTTGCAAGATATTTAGCAACAACATTGGCAATATGCGGCCGCGCATTATCGAAGTGCAGCATTCAGCCTGCTTCATGGAAATGTAGTCTTTTGCGCCTGATATGGATTTGCAATGTTTTCAGGACATCCCTGTAGTATTGTCCAGTTACTGATGTGTGTGTAGGTACAAAATGCTGATAAACCATTCCATGAATATCAAAGAATGAGATGACCATAACTTTCCCAGCAGAAGCAACCACTTTTGCTTTTTGGGGGGTTGGTGATGAAGGAGATTTCCACACTGAGATTTGCTGTTTACTCTCAGGATCAAAATGATGTGGCCAAGTTTCATCAGCAGTGATTACGTTTGAAAGAAACTCCGGATCTTCCTCTAAAATCAACTTTAACTGTATGTTACCTCCATTGCAGCGGTAGGCGATACTGAACATGTCTGAACTTGCCTGGTTCTCACAGTCGGGAACCAAGAGTACCAACAATGAAACTACTACGGCGTATTTGTTTCACATTAAGCTAACAGAATATAATAAGATTGAATTTTAGTGCGAAAAATTATGACCGTAAAACATTGTGATCATTCTTTATTGAAGAGCCCTCGTAAAAGTGCATAAGGAGCTGTAAACAATGAAACAAAATAGGTTTTTGAAGCTGACTGGTGCCCTACAATTTTTGCCTTGTCTTAAAGTTCTTCCCTGGTTGTATATTATAATATTGACTGTAAAGGGTTGAAAATAAATTAAGAGTAGGTTTTGAAAATGTATCCTACTGGGGCAGTTTAAGTAAAGCAGGTGTAGGTGCAAGACATCATTCGCTGTTTGGCCTTATAACTCTCTGTATATCAAAAATATAGTTCGAATTTTTAAAGTATTTACGAAGGAATTATCAAAGAAAGGTTCTTAAGTGGTAATCGTTTAAGGAATTCGTCCTTTGTTAGATTCCAATTAGGTACTTTTTCCAGGTGCATGCCAGTGGAACCTCCAAGTCATTGCCAGAGTGACTCACGTAGTTCTTTAACATTGTTATTTCGGAGAAAGACCCGTGTCTTTGTTTTTAATTTACAACCCAGGTGAGGTTATGTGATGAAATCAAATATATGAGTAAACGTTGTAAGTATTCAGACGCTTTTAGCCTACAAAAGGAAAAGTATATTACACTGTACACACATCTTTGCAGTTAATGTTAACGTAAAAAAGCTACTACATAAGCTACTCAAAACATCCAAAACGGTAAAGGAACACTTTAGATGGAAGTTCGTTGACAGTCCGCATGTTTGCTACGTGGTTGATAAGATAGCACAAATATTCCCTCCAATCATAGTCGCCGGTGAAGTAACACATTTTCCCGCTTTGTTTATATCTCTCCGTAAACTAAGGACGGCGACGGTGTAATGGCTTTGACATTTCAACCTCCTAGCATCATAAATAAATGAATATCGCCTTACGACTTGAGAAACGTCTCTCAGCATACCAGTTAAACAAATCCAAACGTTGATAGAAAAATGGCTCAAATCACTTGGAATGTCATCACCTGAAATTTCAGATTAGATCGGACTAACCAAATTATGCATAGAACAAAATTTCTTCCAGTTTCAAACAAAATATTTCCATCAAACTTCTGGTTTAGCAATGGGCAACCCCTTATCCCCCTTCCTGGCCGATCTGTACATGAGTGCATTAGAAATAAGGATCACTAAAGGTTTCTAATGGATGTTCAAACTCTGGCAAAGATATGTAGATGACATATTTGCCATAGTGCCAAAAGAACACATCAGTGATGCACTAAAACTTTTAAATATTCAAGAAAAAAGCATCAAGTTCACTGTAGAAGTTGAAAAAGACGAGTATTTACCATTTTTGGATCTAAAAATAATCATAAATAAAAATAGAATAAACTTTGGCATTTACAGAAAACCAACACAAACAGACAACTACATAAAAGCTAATAGCTACAATCCAAGATCTCACAAACAGGCAATCTTTAATAGTTTAGCACACAGACTGGTCAACATCCCTCTCATAGCAGAAGAATACAAAATAGAATACAACAAAATTATTGAAATAGCACAGAAAAATGACTTTCCCAAATCACTAGTAGACAAAAAAGTGAACTTAGCAAATAAGAAGAAGCTACTAAAGGAAACCACAACCCTCTCAGCTACAGAAACTAAAATGATCTTTAAAAAATTCACTTACCATCCATGGGCCTTTGATAAATTCAAAAAAGTCTTCAAAAAACAAAACATTCAACTAGCTCCAGTGAACCATTACTCCTTAAAAAACCTAATTTGCTCAAACATCAAAGATGCCATTCCATCTAACAAAAAATCTGGTATGTATCAAATTGAATGCTGTGACTAGTCAAATTTATATTGGAATAACCAAAAGAAATTTAGAAACAAGAGCAAAGGAACACTTTAGGAACATAAAATACAAACAATTAGAAAAATCAGCAGTTGCCACGCATTTTTGGGAAAAAAACCACAACATAAATCCAGAACCAAAATTACTAAAACATACAACAGGAAAACAAGAACTGTCCACATGGGAACAAATCTTTATTTCAAAAAATAGGAACAAAATATACAATTTCGACATCCCCCAGAAAGATTTGTTCAGCAAGTTCCTCGAACCACCACCAGAGGAGACCGATGACAAAATATTGCCAGCTACACCAATGAGAACATGTCGATGTCCGGCTGAAGATAGAGGGAAGGCCTCTGAAACCAGTTCCGGGAAAATTTAAAAGCAAGTGTTGTTTAGTGTCATTAATCGACTCCGAATTAATTTAACGTCTCCTGTGTTGTAAGATTTTGTCTTGTCAGAACATTTCCAGAAAATTCAAGAGTTACACTTCATTTGTCAGGAAAATATCTTAAACATCGGGTGTTTTAATAAAAATTTACCATTTTTTGGAAAAATAAAAACTTTGAACAGGTGTTCGGAAAGAGTTCACTCAATAGTATAATATTGTGTTTCTTACACTTTATGTACAACTCTAGGAATGAAGAGGACTTTAAAGTCTATTCCTAGAAAGTTAAAGGAGACTATTTCATTTGTTATGAAAATGTTCGACTATCCATATGTCAATCAAAGTGTTTCGAACATTTCTTAGGAAATTAAAAGTTACAAAAACATTCTTTTCCACTTATACTGTCACAGAAAAACATATTTTTCTAAAACAATTATTTTTGTTCCAGTGACCCTCAAAACAGGTTTGTTAAGTTAAATTACGATATCTAGTTTAAGTGTAACAGGATACGTGTTCATGTACAAAATAGAGTAACAATAGACTTACGAACTATATTTTGGGGTTTATTTCTGGAGTTACACGTTCACACTCTTGACCCTCTCTTTCTCACCTTCTTGTCTTTTCTCATTGGATAGTAGAGGGAGAAAAAGAAAGCAAGAAATCAAAAAGAAAATCTCATTTCCTATAATTTTTCTTTCTCACCACTTTCCTTCCTTTTTGTGTCACATTTTTCTCAGCTTATTTCGTTTATCATTTTGACTCTATATTTTCTTCTAAAGAGAAAAACACAACCTCTCTTTTCTCTCCAAAGAAAGAAAGTAACAAAGTTATTGTTATGTTATCATCCATCATCCAGGACTCTATATGACCCTGTGTGCGTGCAGGGCTACCAACTTCGGCACGTCAGAAGGCTGTGCTCTGGTTTATGGTAGAAATTGATTTGAGATAATACAGAACAGTGTTCTCTAGCTGTTATAGTTGGTGGTATTTGATAAAGAACACTTGTTCATCGTGCTATCTAGGAAATTCCAATAATGGGGATTGGAGTTCTAACCCGGGAAGGTTAGGGACCTCACCATCTCTTTTTAACCTGTGCATTAGTCTGTAGCCTCCTGTACTTTTTCACTTCATTCTAAGCAAACAACCATAGGTATATTTGATTACACTAAGCGAAATGCACAGAAATATCCGGCATTGTCGTGGTGTGAATGTTTATTGGAAAGACGTTTAAGATTAAGCCCCAATCACACAGAAAACTAAATCTTAACGGAGGACTTGCACATATGCCATGAACATGAAAATCGCTTTGCTATTTACACTATACCGTCAACATAAAAATAAAATAATTCAAGTGTGCAAGCGATGTTACAATTTATGCTAACAGAAATTGTAAGGGGGATGTTAAATAAAGAATGATAATTTTTATGGTCATTATTTTTCGCACTAAAATTCAGACTTATTATATTCTGTAAGCTTAATGTGAAACAAACACGCCGTAGAAGTTTCATTGTTGGTACTCCTGGTTACCGGCTGTGAGAACCAGGTAAGTTCAAACATGTTCAGTATCGCCTACCGCTGCAACGAAGGTAACACGCAAGGAACAATATTTGGCTTTGAAATTCTGCTTTCCTCTCAACAAATCTTCATTTGAGGCCTATACAATGTTATAGGAGGCCTATGGAGAGTCTGTTCTTCCCTACAGCACAGCTCGAAGGTGGTTTAAAATGTTTAAAGAGGGAAGACAATCAGTTTCAAAGGAAGGTGAACCCGGTGCTCCAGTTACTGCTTTTACGAAAGAAAACATCAACACAGCTGCTGCCATTGTAAGAGAGGATCGACGAATTCCATTAAGATCACTTTCTGAAATACTGAACATTTCATTGCGTGCCACCCACACGTTGGTAACAGAAACATTACACATGAGACGTGTTTGTACGCGATGGGTACCAAGACTGTTGATTCCCGAACAAAAGGACATTCGCATGCAGTTAAAGTTGATGTCAGAGGTAGATCCGGAGTTTCTTCCAACAATCACTGCTGATGAAACTTGGCTACATCATTTTGATCCTGAGAGCGAACAGCAAAGCTCAGTGTGGAAATCTCCTTCATCACCAACCCCCAAAAAAGCAAAAGTAATTGCTTCTGCTGGGAAAGTTAGGGTCATCTCATTCTTTGATATTCATGGAATGGTTTATCAGCATGTTGTACCTGCACACACATCAGTAACTGGACAGTACTACAGGGATGTCCTGAAAATATTGCAAGTCCGTTTCAGGCGCAAAATACCACATTTCCGTGAAGCAGGCTGGATGCTGCACCACGATAATGCGCGGCCGCATATTGCCAATGTTGTTGCTGAATATCTTGCAAAAATCAAAGTGACGTGCATCCCTCAGCCTCCCTATAGTCCGGATTTAGTCCCATGTGACTTTTTTCTATACCATAACTTGAAGAAACACCTTCGCGTGAGGCATTATCCATCATCAGAAGCAGTGGTGAAGGCTGCGGAGGCGATTTTGAAGGATGTTTCAATAAAGGCTTTCCACCATGTTTGTGAAGACTAACAGAAACGCTGGGACAAGAGTGTGGCATTCAGGGGAGACTATTTTGAGAAGAACCATCAAAATTATGAGGATGAGTAAAGGTACATTGTCAAAACAAAAAATTGTGATCATTTTTTACTGAACAGCTCTCGTATTACATTTTTTGTGTGTATGGTCTACCATATTTGCAACCAAATAATTATAGAACATCACCTTCCTAACTACAATGACAATTGATGCAAATAATAATAATGATGATAACAATACATGTTTTTCTATATATAAATTAAGGTAAATATTTTATAGCCTTCCTAACCTAAAATTTCTCACTAAATCGACAGATGCCATAATAAATAATACAGTGAACTGTCCTAGAAGTCTGCTCTTATACGCCGGAAACCTGGAAAACTAAAAATAAATTTGAGAACGGAGTTACTTCGCATGTAAAATTATAGTCAAAGCCAGAAAATTACCTAACGCGGAATGAGAAATATTTTTTCTGCAAGCGTTTGCGTAAATTACCTGATTAAAACGGAAGTGCCATGTGTAATGTAAGACTTTAGTGTGATGGGTTGGGATTGGGGTTTCATTATGAAGGGGATTCGGTCACCATGCTGGTCTCATTGTTCCTATTCCCCCGAAGAGGACAGAAGGTGGCCGACCCAAGGAGACACGATAGTAGTAGAGGGCAGGGTCCCTACAGTTTACTTGGATAGAGACCTCTCCCGATAGGACAGAAAAACGAACTCTCTCCCCTAAAGCGGGACGGCAACGAGCCCAGCAGCCGAGCCCTAATGGTCCCTGGCAGGCGATCCGAGCCCCAAAGGTCCCTGGCTGGCGGTCACAAAATGGTCCCAGCAGAGGAGCGGAGACCGACAACCGACCTACCGGAGAAGGAAGTAGTTTACCTCAGAGCATATCATCCTGCCATGCACCGTCGAGACACTCGCTGACACTTCTAACCTAAAAGAGACCATCAGATGCGGATGATATGAAATGATAATGGAGATGAATTGGAAGAACAGGAAATTCGAGGTATGTAATTAACCTACCAAGCATTGGCCTTGCGACCGGGTAAAACCCCGAAAAAACCATGGTTCAGGTAGGTTGGCCATGGAAATCGAACCTGGGCCACACGAATGCGTGAAACAGACGAAACCGCCTGAGCCATCCCGCTCGTTTGTAATGGGTTACAACGTACGTATTGCCCAGCAGACCAGCAGAAGAGTCGAGTCGTCCAGGTTTACCTGGACGGAGTGTTTGCTGCCCAGCACCTAGCCGCTTATTGCGGCTTTATCTGGGCAGTATAATAGAGTCGCTTTGTCTCAGGCATTTGTCTTCGGCAGTGGTATGTCTAGCCTTATGCGCGCTGTCGCCCCGTGGGGGTTGTACCCCCAGTGCTGGCTGTGCTCTTCCGCCTGCCTGGGAGGCATCTGAGCACAGTCCGCTTAACAGGCTAGAGGGAAAGGAACAATGTCTAGGTATTGGACTTACCAAGCCCATTTCTGGGCTTGGGGGTTTGAAGTCAGGGGAATGTGGCCCTGTTCAGTACTAGTTACCCAAGGCATCTTTGGGCAAACGGTAGCTCGGTGGGCGGCGAGTAGCCCTGTGGTCGTAACGGCCAAGGGAGTTCACCAGTATGTTTGAATGGGAGTCCAGCTTATCGTAGATGGTGCGGGATCTCTCCCGCACCACGTCCACATTTACGGAACCCCGGAGTAGGTATGAAGGTTGTGGGACGGGAATCTACGCCCGGTATCGTAGATCATGCGCAGTGCCCTGTTCTGGACTCACTGTAGTCTGCAAATAGTGGTCAGAGCCGCTGATCCCCAGACATCGCAGCCGCACAGAATCAGGGCGGTATAATCGCCCGATACAGGCGTAGTTTGAGATGGGTTGGCATAGTGGATTTGAGAATTGGGTATAACTGCGTCAGCGCTGCATGCCCTTGTCCGGCTTTGACCCGGACGTGAGGTGCGTAGGCGAGACCGCGATCGAGGTGGACATCAAGGTATTTGGCAGTGGGAACCCAAGGGATTTGCCTCTGCCTCAGCCTCAGCGACCAATCCGGTCGCCCCGCTCAGGCCTTAGCAGGAGAAGAGCAGAGCTCTTCTCGGGGCTAATGGCCATCCTCCACTTCTCACTCCAACGGCCAATGGCACGGAGCTGGCGCTGCAACGGAGGATGACAATATCCTAGGTTTTTGTTACGTGCCATTATGAGGACGTCGTCAGCATATTGGCACGTAACAGTATTTGGTTCTAAGGGGAAGTCAGACATGTAGGCCGCAAAGAGTAACGGGGACAGTACACTGCCCTCCGGGACTCCCGCGGCTATTGGTCTGATAGATGACATCCGTCCTTCCACTCTCACCCTGAGCTTGCGGTCTCTGAGGAAACTACTAATCAGGGCGAATTAGGGAGGAGGTACGTTGGCCTCCCTGAGTTTGTACAGTAGGCCTTGGTGCCACGTTGTGGCAAAGGCTTTCTCTACGTCTAGCAGCACCGCGACTGTCTTGAGGTTTTCCTGGAATCCCAGGGCCGTCCTCTCGGCCATACGCAGTAGCTGCAGGGTCGTGGAATATCCATGACGAAAACCAAACTGGTGATCGAAAAGAGGGGTCAGGCGGGATAGGAACAACCTCACAAATAGTTTTGAGAGGTTGGGAGAACACTTATGGATCGGTAGCTAGACGGAAAGACCGGATCCTTGCCAGGCTTCAGGATGCACACCACTCTCGCTTCTTTCCAGCAAGCCGGAATGGGGCGGAGGTGGAGGCACGCTTTGAAGATCCGCGTCAAGTGGATGACGGCCCTCCTGGGAAGGTGTTGGAGCATGAGAGCACTAACACCATCATGTCCAGAGGATTTGTTGGGTTTCAGTTTGCGGATTTCAGCAGCCACCGCCCTCGCGAATCCGTTATCACGATAGCACGGCTTGTGCACACAAAGGAACTGATAGGTAGCACGGAGATAAAGAGTATGCCGGAACAAATAAAGATAGCTCGGAGATAAAGGTGTGCCGAAACAAATAAAAGGAAAATTCTAGTGACATCTTGATTGATAAACATTCGGTTTCTTGTTATTACAGAACAGTCTAACATTATCAATACAGGTGTATGTAAGAGGTCGCGACATGCCAGCGTAGTAGTCGTAAACGAAGTTGTAACGAGAGTTGTTGCAGTAAACAGATGTAATGATAATTGAGTGTCGTGCAATTGTGAACACTGTTTGTTTTTGGTCAACGACCTTTGAAGGTTGTAATTGTGTATGTGACGTAATTCTGCTACTGTAAGAATTGAACAGTGTGTATTTCTACGGAAAGAACATTTTGAATTTCGGCAACTTGGACTTTTAATTCTAGAGCCCACAAAGTCACAGTATTTTTAAAATTTAAATAATTTTCAGAGCGACTGTGCTTGCACCGAAGTTCCATGGAGCATAAAGTCATAAACTGTAATCCTTGGAGTAAAGGTAAAACAAACCATTAGCTCTCTCAACTCTCTTCCAACACACTTGGTAAGGGTGCAACTGTTTTGTAGTGAGTTCATTCTCAGTTTCGTTCTTACAAATGATGA
Source organism: Mantis religiosa (assembly GCA_030765055.1). Classification (NCBI taxonomy): domain Eukaryota; kingdom Metazoa; phylum Arthropoda; class Insecta; order Mantodea; family Mantidae; genus Mantis; species Mantis religiosa. Next base: position 3,107,288 of record CM060955.1, on the reverse strand, counting down.
AGTACGAGTGGAATAAAACTGAACTTTCATGGTTTATAGAAACACAGTTTGTATATACACAAATTCTGTAAAATGAGTTCTAAAATAAACATCGCTGGAGGAAATAATTAAGGTTACCAAAGAACACGACAGGAACAGACGTCCAGCTAAATAATATTTGTGATAGATAGAGTCGACATGAAAAATTCAATGTCATGGCCGGGATTTGAACCACGAATCTCCTAGTTTCCGTCCAGTCGCTCTTACCCTTTAAGCTACCATGTCCAACGTGCCGTCCTGACATTAAATTCTCAATTTGACTCGTATATTTCCCCGGTAGACCACTAGGGGCTCTCGCATCCGAGATACACCGTTAGTGGCGACTTACTATTGTAAGTACTTGAGTACCAGGCTTCATCATTTAACTCTTATTATTTTAGTTAATTGATGGAAATTAATCATTTCTCCACACTAGCCGTATTTAGGCTAAGGTGTTTGATAGAGTCAACATGAAAAATTCAATGTCATGGCCGGGATTTGTCAAAGACCTTAGCCTATATACGGCTAGTGTGAAGAAATGGTTAATTTCCATCAATTAACTAAAATAATAAGAGTTAAATGATGAAGCCTGGGACTCAAGTACTTACGATAGTAAGTCGCCACAAACGGTGGATCTCGAATGCGAGAAAGGCCGCGCCGTGGCTCAGTGGTTAGACCGCTTGGCTCTCACCAAGGTGGCCCAGGTTCCATCCCAGGCGACCGCAAAGTGATATTTGTGGTGGACAACACGGCGCTGGGGCGGGTTTTCTCCGGGATCTCCGGTTTTCCCCGCCATCTCATTCCACCGGTTCACCATCTTCATCTCATTTGTCATCCGTGTCATTGCCTGTGGTGCCGTATGTAGTAAAATTGGGCGTTTAACACTACATAGACACACACACACACACACACACACACACACACACACACACACACTCGAATGCGAGAGCCCCTAGTGGTCTACCGGGGAAATATACGAGTCAAATGGATGATTTAATGTCAGGACGGCACGTTGGCTATGGTAGCTCAAAGGGTAAGAGCTACTGGACGGAAACCAGGAGATCCGTGGTTCAAATCCCGGCCATGACATTGATTTTTTCATGTTGACTCTATCTGTCAAAGACCTTAGCCTATATACGGCTAGGGTGAAGAAATGATTAATTTCCTTCAATTAACTAAAATAACTGTGATGTTTAAACTGGGGAAAACTCATATTTGCGAGATTTTGAAAACAAAAATAAAAATTAAAAACGACAGGCTAACGGTAACAGCAGAGCATGTGAAAGGCTTCACAAAATCTGAAGAGTATGACGAGCTAAATCGTGCTGTGTTCGAGTGGCTTGTTAGTGCTCTAAAGGAATTCCCATTTCTGAACCATTACTTCAGGCTGAAGCTTTAGAGACAAGAGAATTAGACAAAGACAACTTCAGAACTTCTAATGGATGCATTGAGAGTTTGAAACATCGCCATTACATTGTTTTGAATGTTGTGTGTGGTAAAACAAATGATGTTGATATGTAGACAGCTGTACATTGGAAAAGGAACAATTGAAAACAGATAAACTGAGTGATCAACTACAACTATTGTACGTAAGTAGAAAATATAGTACATAATATTTATCAGGCTATTATTATTTACACTTCACTTTATATTATTTCTTCACTGTAGACCTGTACGACTATACCTTCTGTAATTTCTTTGTGTTCAAACACAGCCCTCTGTATAAACGGAAAATAAATTCGGGAGGGATCGCGTTCCTCTTTAGAGAAGTTTTACTGAATAAAAAGTCACAAGCCTTCTTTCGCATGTCAGTTTATTCGCTATTTTCTTCCAAATATTTACCGTCAGCCAGTGGCGGCTGGTGGGTTAAATTATTGGTGGTGCACAAATGAAAAATAAAATACAGAGTAGTAATGACTCACCTATTTATGCAGATTCTCTGCTCTACTCTCCTTAGACCTGGCGAATCTATCGATAACTTTTGTGTTGAAGTCGCTGATCTTCATAACAAAATCTCTCTCAATTGAAAGCATTGCTAATGCTGACAATCGGTCCTGTGACATTGTGTTCCTAAGGAAAGCTTTTACTCTTTTTAAAGTTGAGAAACAGCATTCTGCTTCAGCGGTAGACATTGGCATAGTTAACAGTACTCGGAGGAGTTTGACATATTCGCTGAATGTAGCACATACATTGGTTCCCTTATTGAAGTCCATCAAGCACAAAGCACCGGACATTCCACGAAATTCCTCTCGACTGTAAATTACAGTCAGTTCTCTACGAATTTTTGTTCCAATGATAAAAGGATAGAACCTTATTGTTTCTCTAAGGGAATCCTCTGGAAATGTCTTAGAAATTTTCTTGATGATACAAAGTCGAGGCTACCAGATGCCCCGTGAAGCTAAATCTGTTCTTTGCTTCTCTAAGAAGGTCACATACTTCAAGAGCTTCTCTTCTTTTCATATCATGATCTTCTATTCTTCTCCTCCTAATTGCAGTTTCTTCGTGTTCCTCTATATCCACGCTATATCTTACTTTTGCACTTCCCTTTCAAATGCCTTTAGCTGGGCGATGGCAAATGTTGCATTGCAGTCTCGTTTCTGCAGCTGATTGTACCAAATGTCCACATGGGGCATGATCTTGTAGAAGAAAGACAGCCAGAATACAAAATCACAATCTTTCAAAGTGGCCATAAACCCAGAAGCCTGAAAAAGTGTGGCGTTGTTGTTTAACAGAGCTTTCTTCTAAATAACCTCCATGCATTTAAATAAATTCTTCCTGTGTTCGAAAAGCAGAGCACACAGAAGCTAAGCCTGAAGGTCACGCTATAGCCGTTGCTAAGAGCAGGAGGAGCTAGGTTTATAAACCTCCATTTAAGCAATGTATAAGAAGCCACTCCCATCTCTTCACCTTCCCGCAACCCCCTCAGAGAGCCATCATTTGGGCGAAATCATAGGTTAACTCTTCGCTGCAAACCTGCGGCTCCTACAGCTAACCTCTGTTTATTTCTACTTCTGCGGTCATGGGCAGCTACAGACGATAAGCGTAATTGAAACATGTTTGTATATAAAACAATGCAAACAAGTACAGCTTTAATGTGCAAAATGCACCTGTTGTATATTCAGAATCAGTGGGTGTAGCGCAAACCTGCAACCCCTCAGAGGGCCTACATTTGGGCGAAATCTTAGGTTAACTCTTCGCTGCAAACCTGCGGCTCCTACAGCTAACCTCTGTTTATTTCAACTTCTGCGGTCATGGACAGCTACAGACGATAAGCGTAATTGAAACATGTTTGTATATAAAACAATGCAAACAAGTACAGGTTTAATGTACAAAATGCACCTGTTGTATATTCAGAATCAGTGGGTGTAGCGCAAACCTGCGACCTTATGGAGGAACCGCCCCTGCCTTCAGCAAATTATCTTTGGAGCAAACAGACACACACAGTACATAAGAAGTTGTAAAATATTTAAAAGTATAGATATTTGAAGCGGTATAGTGTTCTATAATTAATTTTACCAATATCCTAAAATGTCTTCCTTGGTTGCGCCAAGTTTTACGAGAAAATACGTAAAAATTACCCGTAGACTTTCGGAAGAACTTGGTGCACCAAACGATACCCTACATCGCCACATTAAGATACTTAGAAAACCATACAGAACCTGTAGATCTGTATCTAATGAACTGACACCTCAACAGGCTGAACGTAGAGTGGATATCTATCGCCAGCTTATCCGTAATCACATGGATGATAGATTTGTCAGGAGAAATGTTACTTGTGATAAAAAATGGATATATTACCGAAAACTTGATGCCTCAAAACAGTGGCTTCATAACCGCTAATCTGCCAAAATCATCGTTAAAGAATATCAGTTCGGTCACAAAGTAATGTTGTATGTCTGGCAGGGGCGGCTTCTCAATGTGGTAGCATGTTTGCGCTACAACCAAAGGGCTGGGTCTCCCTTTAATGCAAGGGCATGTTCCATTTGGCGTTCAGTTCGACCTTGTCTAGTGCAGTGGCCCTCAGCGCCCTGTATTGTTTGCAGGTGCCAAGTAGTTCACTCTCAGTTGCAAACCACTGGCATACAATGGGGAGGTATAGCGCAGGATGAACCTAGGGCGTGCCGAGGCAAGTTGGGGGGAAGGGCGGGGCTTATGGCTGCATAAGGTTGGTTAACCTAGCAGCCAGAGAATAGGGAATGCCAAGCCTTCTCCTTCTGTTTTCAGCACCACCTATTCTCATATTAAATGTTGGCATCGGTCAACTATTACCACAGATTACTATTACCTACCAGAGCATAGCCTCATGCTTTGTGTCGTGTTTTGTTAGCTGTGTCGTGCTTTGAGTAGTGAATAAGAGTGATTTATTTAAATACAAGTATATTGTGTTATATAAGGAGAAACAATGAATTCCATAAAGGATCTATTAGCACATCCCACGCCAAATATAAAAATCATTTAGGTAGTCAAAACAAAAACAAGATATTTGAACAGGAACTTTAACAACAATGTATATGAGAAATATAATTTGATGTGTGGTTGTAATATTAAAAATAGCCTGTTTTGCTTTCCTTGCGTTCTCTTTGGCGGTGAATATCTGTGGACAAAACATGGCGTGAATGCTTTGCAGGATCTTCATGATCGCGCTAAAAACACGTAACTTGAAAACTGCACATGAAAAACACAGTTTTGCTACGCTTGGCAATATAAATATAGCAAAGCAGATGGACAGTGCATATCGGAAAACAATTGAAGAACACAGCCAGAAAGTGGCTCAAAATAGGTATGTTTTAAACATTATTGTTAACTGCATTAGGTTTTGTGGAGCCTTTGAGTTAGCTCTACGAGGACACTATGATTCAGCTACGTCAAGCAATCCTGGTAATTTTCGAGGACTGATAAACTTCGGGCAGAGCTAGATTGTGTTCTGAAAAACCTATCTGGAGAATGCTACAGTGTTTAAGGGGACCTCCAAGACAATCCAGAACGAAATCTTGCAATGTACACCTGAAGTCTGCCATGAAGAGATATCAAGTCCATTTTTAGCTGCATAAATAGAAGAGTGTTATGCTCTAGAGTGTTTCTGAAATACGCATGTTGTGTTATACGGTGTGAATTACCGTTAACTTGTGTATACAGCAGTCTATAGTGACAGGCGTAAACAACCGTTTGTTACTTTAAAAAAATTAAATTGCATGGATAAATTTGTGAACCACCGATTTTCAGAGCCACCAGCCGCCCCTGAAGTCTGGTGAAATTTTGAAGGAGTAATTCACTAGGAGTTTGTTCCAAAGGGGAGAGTGATTGATGCGGAAATTTAGTCTCAACAACTGCAACGAGTTCATGAAGTTTTGAGTCGACGATATCCATCATTAGTTAACCGGAATAGAGTTCCATTGCAACACTCTATACTGCACGAGCAAGCATGGAAAATATCAGGAAATGGGAGGAACCGAACTACTACCCCACCCAGCATACAACCCTGATCTCGCACCATCAGATTATCATCTTTCTCGTATAATGGCTCACTTTCTATGTGGGAAAAACTTTGACAACATTGAAGTAGTGCAAATGGGTATCACCGAATTGCTCGCATCAAAAACCAAAGACTGGCAGGCACACCGCTGGATGATAAACATCACTGAACGATGGCTCAAAGCCATTGAATATATTAGTCTATACTTAAAAATTAGTTAACTGCTTAGCACATTCCAAATATTTTTTTTCGGGAAAACAACTTTATAATGTTTAACGCCCGCTTTTACTACCATACGGCACCGCAGGCGGTGACTCTGATGAAGATGGAGCACCAATGGAATTATATGGCGGGGCAAACCAGAGGTCCCGGAGCAAACCCGCCCCAGGACTGTGTTGTCTTTGCGCGTTGCCCTAGGATCGAAGCAGGACCGCTTTTTTTTTTTTTTTTATCGAACTGAACAACTTCCTAAAGGCTAGATATGAATAGTTGGCCTTGGCTAGCCTCTCTAATTTTTTTTTTAATATATGCGTTTTTTATTCCTTTTTTTTATTTTTTTTTACATTTTTTTTATTTTTTTAAGGAAAAGGAGAAAGGAAAAAAAAAAAAGTCTATTTATGTACTAAGTGTGATGGGGAAGGATGGGCTCTGATTTTTTTTTTTTTTTTTTTTTTTTTTTTTTTTGTAAGTCTCATAAATTAAAGTCCAGGTGCTTATTCAGGAGATTCCATATGTTAGGGTATCGTTTCATCCTATATCTTTCAGCCTTTAGCCATGATTTAAACTCTATTAAAGTCGGTTGCTCGAAACTCAGGCAGTAATGGTAGAAACCAAAGGTCAACCATATCTGTGGGTGCTCTGTTGCTCCCTTCTGGAAGTTCCAAGCTAACAAAACTGAGGTTACAGAATTTTCCGACGTTGCCCCAATCATGTGTCCCGTCTGCTTCTTGGTCCATTTCCAGATTTCGCGTACCATTACGCAGCTGGTTATTCTATGAAGTTGCGTATCTACGTCTCCACAATGTTTACACCACGGCGCCGGCACTATATTGTGTTTATGTTTCTTAGCTTCCGTGGGAATGATTTCATTTACAAACTGATATAAGGTTACTTTCCAGTCCAATGGTACAAAACGATAGCCGAAGAGTTTCCATATATTTTTCCAGGGAGTATTTGGATATTTGAGAACAATCGCCGGTACTGTCAAGAAATCCTTTAATAACTCCTTATATATAATTTTGGATGTCAATGTCTTTGTTTTCCTTGCAATTAAAGGCAAAACTCTCTCATAATCCCTTCGCACCTGTCGAAATGCTGCAGGAGCTACCATATGTGCGCCAATCACTTGTTTGCTGAACTGTATATCCTGTTGGCTACTTTGGCCATTGATGGCTGTCAGGATAGAACGCAATAACAGGGCACGACACTTCACTTGCACATCCACCAAATTCCATCCGCCACTATTTATGTCCCTCCGCAACTGTGGTCGGGCAATTTTGTAGTACAGATTCTTCCAAATGTAATAGCCTATTGCCCGTTCTAACCGTTGTGAGAACTGATGGGGCATCGGAAGTACCTGTGCCACGTACCACAGCTTCGCAAGCACAAAGGTATTCACGTGCCAAATTTTCTGCACAAAATTCAAATTCCTCGTCAACTGTGAGGTCAATTTATATATGCAGTGGTTAACAATTCTTCTCCAGTTTACTGCGATCAGGTCCTCCAGGCGGGGTGTTAGACACAGACCTAGGACCTTAATTTCGGGCTGATGTGTAAAGCGAGCGTCCTCCATTGTCCAGTTATTCAAGGCCAGGAGATGTGACTTACTGTAATTGATCAAAGCCCCTGACGCACTCTGGTATTGTAACAACGTTGGTTCCATTGCTGTGAGGTCTCCAGAATCCGTGAGCACCAGTGTAATGTCATCCGCATACGCAAATACTCTCTCAAGATTCAAGGGGTTTTTTCTCCTGTAGAGTACGGAAACTATGCCTCTTATTAAGGGTTCTACACACATCGTATACAGGATCATCGACAGTGGACATCCCTGACGGATGGACTGTTCTATAAGCACTGGCTGCGTAAAAAATCCATTAACTTGGATTCTGGAATATGCCGTTGCATAGAGCCATTGTATGACATTCAGAAATGAGGGAGAGAATCCAAAGCGTCGTAGCACACCCCATAGATAACCGTGATGAATTCTGTCAAATGCTGAGGTAAAATCCAACGCCAAGATTGCTACTGGTTCATCAGGTGTGCGCTCACATTCAATAATGGTATCTCGCAACGTCCTTAGAATATGTGTAATCGTCCTATCTGGGATTCCACAGGTCTGTCCTTTCCCAATAATGTCAGGCAGGTATCTCTTCATCCTGTTGGCGATAATCTTGGTATATAATTTGTAATCTGAATTTAAAAGCGTGATTGGGCGATAATCTTTCACATCTAGTGCTGCCGCGTGTTTGGCAATGAGCACAATGACGCCTTCATTAAATCCAGACATGATTCCCGGACCTCGCTGTAACTCCAACATTACACCAAGCAAAGTATCTTTTATTATACTCCAATTGTCACGGTAGAACTGATACCCAATACCGTCGGGTCCTGGTGCAGAGGTCATACTGGCCGACGCTAATGCCGTGCACAATTCTTCTTCCCTTATGTCCTCAGTCAAGGCCACATTCATCTCCGGCGTTACAAGTGGTTCAATTAGCGTATAGACATATTCCTGTGCCGCTCTGTTGACATCAACTGCAGCAAATCTGTGGGTAAATGTATCCTGAACCTCCGTTAAGATTTCTCTTGAGGTCGTCAGTAAGTTTCCTCCCGACGAACGTAACTTGGAGAGATATTTTCGTGTCCCTGAGTGCTTTTCGGACGCTAAATGATACAGGGAAGTTCTCTCCTCGTCCTGCACCGAGCGGTCGTTCGCGCGGATCTGTGCTCCCCGGCAAAGTTCCTCATGTAAACAACAAAGCCTTTTTCGGACGGCAGCAATATGTTGCGTCACGTTTCGGCCATCACACTGTTGCTGATACAAGTCATTTAGCAGGTCATAGTAATAATTCAACCGTTGACGTCGCACCTTTACCCTCTCAATACCTTCACCTTTATAAAAATTACGGATGCCAGGTTTGAACGTGTATAACCACTGTTTCAGCAAACTGGGAGTCCTGCTTTGAGCAGTACGCTGCCACCTCGTCCACAACAGTCGAAACTTTTCTCGGATTGACTCATCCTGGAGAAGCTCACTGTTTAGTTTCCAATAACTTCTGCCCATTGTCGGTGTCCGGGTGGTGTGCACCAGCGTCATAATCAGCGAATGGTGGTCACTAAAAGGTACAGGTCGCACCCTCACGCTGCGGATCTTCTGCTTCATGGTTGTACTAACATAAAATCTGTCAATTCTGGAAGCCGTCGTGTTTCGGTGAAAGGTATATTCAACATAAGTGTCATAGAGATATTCCCAGGCGTCCTGCAGCTCCAAGGACTTACAAATACGGTCTAACATAGGGGACGGTTGGTAATGTCCAGTTTGGTCTTTTGCACTAAGCACACAATTAAAATCCCCTCCGAAAACCAATTTGTCCTACCGATGGCGCAAAAAGAAAGGCAACTCTTTGGCAAGAAAGTCTTCCCTTTCCTTACGTCTGTTGGAACCTGAAGGTAAATATACGTTAACTAGCAAAAGATTATTATCCGTTAATAAGGAAGTAATTCGGCCACTCGCATGTTTTTCCGTAAACTGCACCCCCAGAGACGAGCGATAAACTATGGCGGTGCCCCGTTGCTCCTCACCCACATTGGAAACAAAATTATACCTCGGGCCAAAAAAGTTTAAGTGGGGTTCATTGTTCTCTTGCAAAAACAAAAAATCAAGGTCGTGCTCAAATGTAAAATCCCGTACCAACGCTTGTTTAGTTCTACTACGTAAACAATTTACATTCACCGTCGCAAATGTCCGAAGAATCACTACCATAAGGAGGAACACTGAAGGAAGCAGTGTTTCACCACGTACTCAACCATCCAATCACTGTTCCACAGATGTATGAGTCTTTTTAGCCTTACGCTCTGTTGCAGTCTTTTTTCGTTTTTCCAATCGCGGGTCACGTCTACTCACTCCGCCACTACGTAGCTTACCCCTGGACTCCAATCCACGTTCACACACTAAATCCTCAGAGTCCATTTCCTCTTCCGAAATCGTCGGAGACGTTGGTATGTCAGTTGTTCGTGAAGCACGATCTGTGGTTTGCCGTTGGACCTCCACAGGTTCTTCGTTCTCCAAATCGGGCACTGCACATTCCTCCCCTATCCCCTTGGTACTCAGAGGTGACTTCTCACTGGTTGGAGAGACTAGAGTAGACACTGTCGCAGAGTGTTCCAAGGTTACAGCAGACACTTCCGGACTACACTTATCTTCTTCGGACTGTGTGAGGGGTGGAAAGTCTGTTGCCACAAATGTCTGTTCACCTTCCTTCTGCTCTGTGCTTTGAGTCGGCAATTGGCGGTCATTATTAATTGTCTCTTCCCCTGAGGTCAGCGGTATTCGTGGTGTTGGCAAATTTCCCGTTACCAGCTTGGCCCATGTAGTCGGCTCCGAAGCAGTAGTCGGTGTTCTAGGAACGAATCTGCGGGGACACTGATTACGTAAATGACCAGCGGCATGACAAATGGCACAAGTGATGGGTTGGTCAGGGTAACTCACTAATGCGGAGTAACCATCAATATTCAAAAACGAAGGAATATGCTTTTTTAGGAGCATAGTTACGGAACGAACGCCATTAGAAACCTTATAGCGAAATGTTTCATTCCAAACATCTTCCTTCACCTGTAACACAGCACCGTATGGCTCCAAAGCTCCCATCAACTTCCTATTGTCGAAATTCAAGGGTAAATTGTACACTTTCACCATCCGTCGTCCAAATCCAGCTACATCAATAATCACCTTAGTGCGCTGCCCGTTTGACAGTACAAAACTAGCTTCCCCATTTGACTGTGTCAGTACTCTTGTGACGAGCTCTGGCGTTGTGCATTTAATAAAAATTTGTCTAGAAATTCCATTTACCTGCAAACCTGTGACGTCAGTTTCATCCAATTTTAGTGTGTCAAAAATCCACTCATGAATTTCATATGCAGTCGGTCGAATGATGTCACGTTCAACAAAGCTAACAACTAATGTCGTTGGTCGGTTTTTCCATTATTATTTCTGTCTTATGTAGTAGTAAATGTCAATATACAACGAGACTACTATTACTAGCAGTATTCGACGAACACAAACAATACGTATCACTATTCACTAGGCAACACGTATGCTGACGTAAACACGCTTAGCAATACCCGTGTGTGACCTTCCCTCTCGCCGGACAGCGAGCAACTGACACCTTGGTGGTCTAACCGCTCGTCCAGGACGGGGCCATGAAGATATTGTTTTTCTTTCTGAATTCTATAGTTAACGACTGCCGCTTGAATTTCGGTTGTTCTTTTTTTTTTTTTAATTTACGTCCGACAACGTTAAATCATATCAGACAGTGAATGATATGGGTGAAATGATGCTCAAATGTGTGCGGGGTCCATAGAGCATAGAGTTACCCGACATTCCTCTTTCACGATAAGGGAAAATCCCGGAAAAAATCTTATCAGGTAACTCGACCTGGCCGAGATTCGAACTCAGTACCTCTTGAACGTGAGGCACACACGCTACCATCTACGCTACCGAGGCGGGCAATACGGGTAATTACATTTACGTAATCTTATTCAGAACAAGAATCTGGGGGATCATTCCCTTAACATTTTATTTTTCATGTGAATGTCTCATACATACGTCTGGTAAGGGAGGGGATCCTATTCCTTCAGCTGCCGTGGTGCGGGCGCAGCGGAACCTTAGCACTCGTGGTGCCTCTGACGTTACTAGAGGAACCTTGAGCCGAACTGCCGAGCCCCTCCCGTCGGGGAGCTGTTCGGATTGGGTAGGACTCGAGGGGGCAGTAGGTTCCCGAAACCCACGGGGAATTGGGTGCCACCGGCTAGGCTACCCCGGATGGGGTAGACGTTTGCCTAATAAGTCCCGGGTACTAGGCTGCAGAGCTAGTAGTAGATTTGCTAGATTACCAGGCGGCCCTACCGAGTTTTTTTCAGTAGTCTTCCCTGTGGGATTGACGCGCGAAAGTGGCGTTACCACTTCCATCCCATCTTGACGTTGCTGTCCACGGGGGCTTTTTAAGAAATCAGGTATTGCCCTGTGGAAAGACCCCGGAGTATCCATCGCTTCCGGGTTGGAGGAGGTCAGGGTATTTGGACCTAGGCTTCCAGGACTGATTCGGTAGAACCTCTGCACATAACTCATACATACGGTATTTTAATTGTTAGGGCCACTTTTAGGAAACTAAATAATTTTAAGTACTTCTCGTAAAAAAACGAAATGTGTAATGTTTAATGCCTACGATAACCTGGGATCGAACTCGAGTCGCTTTGATAAGAGCCGAGCGGTGTAACCACTCAACCACGGCACGGCCCGCTCCTCGTAGCTTTGTTTGGGATGACAGGATTTCTTGAATGCCTTCGTGTCGCATGAAAGACCTTGAAGTTTAATATATAACCAAATATTCCTATTGCAGTTATACTGCGTGTTCTTTCCGTTCAATGGATCCAGAACTGCGAACTCCTGATACGAACTTATAATAAGAGAAACTAATGAAGTAGTTTGTGATGTTTGGCATACGAAATCCCGCATGTGGTAATAAGTCATTTGCAAGAGCCGAGATAGTAATAACAAGAAGACGGAGGGTGTTTCCATGGCAACGGGACAGGTTACCTAGCTGTGGGGTTCATGATAAATCAAACAGAACGACGTGTCCCACAAGAGAAACGCTGCTCTTTTGTCCTTCTTGCCGGATACAGAGGGAGAACAACAACAGAGCTCGGATTTAAGACGTGAAAGAGAGCTGCGGTGTCTTTGCATAAACAAAAGAAGAGCGGGTTAACAAGTGGGTCAATGTCAATCGCGTCCGCTAAGGGAATTGTGATTTTACCGGCGATCGTAACTCTAACAGCCGAACAATGGGCATCTGCTTAACTCTTCCTTAGCCATTAGAGATTAATACGTTTGTTTACGCATTTGTTTGATATGATATTTCGTTTTGTGAGATTTTAAAATGCTTACGTTCCAATCAGACTTTATCTACTCAATCTGTAACTACTCTTACAAACTATAATTTCTCTATCAACATCTACAAATCGAGATAGACATTTCTAGTAATATTTTGTTACATATTTCGCTGTAAGTACAACGGGAATATCGAATAACGTAGACTTAAGTGCGAATCTAATATTGATAGTAAGAGTCCGACTGAAAAAGATGATTCTTACGCAATAATTGACTAGTTCTTTTATCTAATTCAATTCCAGAAACTAGTCTGTTATATCGAGATTTAACTGTATTGGAACGCCACAGTGAAGCGAAAAATTATTAAATTTTAGATGAGTCGTATTTTTTACACATCTGCTTCACTTTCGTACCTATTTTGACCTTTTTTAGACCTTAAAATCAAAAAAGCAATGAAAAACTAGAATTTGGCATCCATAGAAAAGCAACACACACAGATAATTACATCAAAGCAAATAGTTTCAACCCAATTCCACACAAACATGCAACCATCAACAGTCTCACACACAGACTAGTAAATCTACCCCTCAGCCAGCAAGAATATCAAAACGAATACCACCAAATCTTAAAAACTGCAATTAAAAATGGATATGGAAAAAACCTTGTAGATAAAAAACTAAAATTATTCAAACTTCAAAAGAGATTAAAACAGATCACAGCTCTCACACCAATAAAACAAGAAATTAGATTTGCTAAATTTACTTACCACCCCTGGGCCACAAAAAGTTCCAAAAAATATTCAAGAAATACAATATAACATTGGCACCAAAAAACAATTACAACATTAAAAACGTACTTCAGAGTAATAATACTCATAAGATAAAACCATAGGAAAAGTCAGGCATTTACAAGATTAAGTGTAAAGACTGTGAAAAAATTTACATAGGGAGGACAAAAAGAAACATAGGCACTAGAAAGAAAGAACACTTCAGGCACTTAAGATACAAAAATATTGATAAGTCCGCAATAGCAGCTCATTTCTGGTCTGAAAATCATGAAATTGAAGATAGCACCGAATTACTAAAATGCGTACAAAAGCATAGTGAACTCGTCATATGGGAGAGGATATACATAGAAAAACATAAAAACCAAATAATGAACTTTGAAATCCCGCTAGAAGAGAATCCCACATTTAAGTTCATCACTAAATCAACAGATGGCAGCAGCAACTCCAGAATTACCCACACCGTTGGATCAAGCTTCAGTCGTATAAGAGCCGAAGATGCAAACGATGATTTGTGAAACATGTCAATATAAAAACTCAAAATAGGTACGAAAGTGAAGCAGATGTGTAAAAAATACGACTCATCTAAAATTTAATAGTCTGTTATACTCTATCTCAATTGTTTCGGCTGAAAGTACGTCCGTCTTTGAACTCTCTGACCCACTTTCGCAGGTTTTTAACGTCCATACATTGTAGCTCATAGACTTCGCATAACTGGCGATGAATTCCAGTGGAGTAGTGTCCTTGGCACTCAAAAAACGGATCACTGCACACAACTCGTACTTGGCGGCGGAAGTGATAGGAAGCTCCAACGCAAACGACTGCCCAGCCAAGACTAATGGTTCCACCGGTTTCGTTATGGTGGAGATTTGAAGGTGTGGAACCAGGCTACACGCCAGTAAGCACTGTAATGAATATCATTGTTGGTTGGCATGTATGCGTGAACGTATATTTGAAATTACTCAGAACTGAAACGTAAATATTTGACATGACGTGGTAAAAGAATTACTTTGAATAATCCAATTCGAGCGAGAGGAAACAATAAATTTCCTGCTGCTCTGGCAGAACATGTCTGGTCACATTATATCTTTGTTTATGAATGGTTCGTAATCTCTATTTACTATAGAGTTCAAAGTGGTTGGTGTGTATGTATGTACATATACTTTTAATTACCTAGAAATGAAATTTAAACTACTGACATGACGTGATAAAAGAATTACTGTGAATAAGTCAAGGTGTTAACTTCGAGAAAGAGGAAACACGTCATTTCCTGTTATCCTGTGGAACGCTGTGTTCTTATGATTATGAATGAATGCTGAATAAGAAGTGTTTATTTACTCTGGAAAGTTCAGCTCTATATGGTTCAGTTGTTCTTTACACAACTGTAGAGTAAGGGTTAAATAGTGCAATGGCTTCTTGCGGTGAAATTAGTGGCAAGTCAAAAAGGCAGGTATTGCGAAGTTAGGCTCGAAGTATTATTTTTAAGATGTACACGTTCTTCAAAAAGTTTCGGAACCAGAAACTAAAAATGAATTATTGCAAAGAGTACTTCCGTTTAAAAACACAGAAAAAGTGTATTAGCTGGATCAACTTTCAATTGAAATGGGAAACGAGGTAATACGCCTCCTACCTTACCACTGCCAATATAATACAATTGAGTTGGTGTGGGCTCAAATAAAAAGGGGGGTTCCAAACAGAAATAATACTTTTAAACTGACGGATGTTAAACGACTTGTTCACGAAGAACTTGACAAGGTAACACAACAGGACTGGGAAAATTGCGTAAGGCATGCAAAAAACCTTCAAGAAGACAGACGATTTTAAAAAAGAAATAGCACGTGAAGAGATTTGGGAACCTATAATCAAATTTGCAAGACTCAGACGATGAAGACAGTGACAATGATGAATTATCCCTTGACGTAAGTGCTATTGACAGTGATATGGAGGAGCCACCGGCAGTTCCATAGGATTAGAAAAACAGATAATTTATAATTTTGATTAGGACAACTGCATCATTTTAAAAGCTTGTAAAATATAATTTGCTTACCCTAGCGTCTGTGCCAAGCATACCTGCATGTTGCATATGTATGCGAAAGAGGGGGAAATATAGGAGTGAGGTAACAAGCTGGCAACGCTGGGAGTGATACGGCATTTGATTAGCTGGACTCCAGAACCCTTCCCATTTGAAACACATAATAGTCATACTTTTGGATACAATGCATTACTTTAACCATTTTGGGCAAGCATTACAGAAAATCAATATTGACGTTAAGAAAGTAGGCCTCGAAGTATCGCTCCAGAGACTGTTTTTTACAGTTACTTCCTGGCAAGTGTTGAGGAAGGTGCAGTTCCCACATTGCACGTAAATAAACCTCTTTCATCAAGTATCTGTATCCTGTTAATACATATCGCACATGTGTGTGTCCAGATTTGAGAATGCCTTCCTTGTGTTCTCAAAGACGCCTGGCCTGTGTACCAGATGTGGGCACACTTACTTATTCAAACACTCGATGGACGTAAATGTATCCCGTGAATGCGATAACATAAACCATTACTTTCTCCACACTTTCTTCTAAAAGCATTAAAAAGGTCCTTATACCTCTATTTTAAGTTAGTCAAGATAACTATTTATGGAAATAGTTTATTATTTATTATTAGACTTTGAAGAGGTCCCGAGATCGAATCTCAGAATGAGTTATCCGGATAAGTTTTTTCCAGGACTATCCCTTATCCTAAAGATAAATGTCGCGAAACTCTAAGATCTACGAGGGCTGTTGAAAGAATGATATTTTTTTTTTCTTTTTTGACAACGTACCTTTACTCATCCTCATAATTTTGATTATCCTACTCAAAATAGTCTCCCCTGAAGGCGATGCACTTGTCCCAGCGTTTCTGCCAGTCTTCAAAGACATGCTGTAAACCATTTTTGAGAGATCCTTCAAAATCGCCTCCGCAGCCTTCACCATTGCTTCTGATGATGGATAATGCCTCCCATGAAGGCGTTTCTTCAAGTTACGGAATAGGAAAAGGTCACATGGGGCTAAATCCTGACTGTAGGGAGGGTGAGGAATGCACTTCACTTTGTTTATTGCAAGATACTCAGCAACAACATTGGCAAAATGCGGTGGCGCATTATCGTGGTGCAGCATCCAGCCTGCTTCACGGGAATGTGGTCTTTTGCGCCTGAAATGGACTTGCACTATTTTCAGGACATCCCTGTAGTATTGTCCAGTTACTGATGTGTGTGCAGGTACAACATGCTGAGAAACCATTCCATGAATATCAAAGAATGAGATGACCATAACTTTCCCAGCAGAGGCAACCACTTTTGATTTTTTGAGGGTTGGTAGTGAAGGACATTTCCACACTGAGCTTTGTTGTTTGCTCTCAGGATCAAAATGATGAAGCCCAGTTTCATCAGCAGTGATTACGTTTAAAATAAACTCCAGATCTTCCTCTAACATCAACTTTAACTGCATGTTACCTCCATTGCAGCGGTAGCCGATACTGAACACAGGCGGGAACCAGGAGTACCAATAATTAATCTACTACGGCGTGTTTGTTTCACATTAAGCTAACAGAATATAATAAGATTGAATTTTAGTGCAAAAAAATTATTACCGTAAAAAATTATGATCATTCTTTATTGAAAAACCCTCGTACATTGGTGGTTTAAAAATGTACGACCTAATAAAGATGCAAGACATTTTCTATAACTTTTTTTTATTATTTTTCAAAATAGTGAATTTGTAACTCTACAAACTTCCCTCCCATCTTAGTAGTCGGCGTTTTTCTCTGCAAAATAATTGCTCACGAAGGTGTTTGCCTTTTCATTTGACGAAAATCTCTGTCCTCCAAGCGTAATTTTCACTCGAGGGAACAAAAGGACGTCGCTTGGAGCTAGATCTAGTGATTCAAGCTGTTCAAACCGTAATTCGTGGATTTTTGCCATTGCAAACGCTGAGGTGTGAGACGATGCGTTGTCTTGGTGAAACAGCATTTTCTTTCTCTGCAAATGTGACCGTTTTTCCGCAAGTTCTGCCTTCAGCCTGTCAAGTAATGATATCCCTGTAATGGTTTTTACTTTTTGAACACAATCGATTAAAATAACTCAATGAGTACCTTCCCCCAAAAAAACACCGTCGCCATCACTTTCCCAACCGAAAAACACCTTTCGGCTTTTTTTTAACCAATTCCCCTTTTGCAGTCAACTGTTTGAACTATACCTTTGCTTTTTGGCGTACACTGGTGTATCCAGTTTCTTCTGCAGTAATTAGTCGGCGCCAAAACTCGGATTTATTGCGCCTAAACTGCGCCGACAGAGCATTGGAAATGTTCATTTGAACACATTTTGGGTCTAACGTGAGCAAATGCAGCACACAACACGCGAACTGCTTACTCAAGTCTAAATGTTAATTTAATATGTGACAAATACATTCTTTTGACACGTTCATAGCCTCTGCTCTCTCTCACTTTAATTCGTCGGTCGTCTAGCACCATTTGGTGAACTTTGGCGATGATTTCGTCGGTAGTTGCAGTTTTTGAACGTCCCGAACGTTCAACGCCTCCCAAGCTCTTATGGCCACGTTTATACTCAGCTGCGCAAAATTTCACTGTGGTAAATAATGGCACAGAGTCCATTTACACAGAATCCAACTCATCTTTGATTTGCTTAGGCGTACTGGCTTTCAAAAATAAATATTTAATGAGAGCTCCATACCTGATTTTGTCCATTTTCGTAAAAACATTCACATCAACTCACCTAAACGACTGTTACATAACAATTGAGTGTCAAAAATGGATGAAACTTTGGTGAGTAACTGTCAACAGATGGACAACGAAGTTCACTACCTCTAATTACCAGTACTGCCACTTTTATGAAGAGGTAGGAAACCTTTTAGACCAGCCTCGTATGGACGCTAGACTCATTTGAACACATTTCATGCTTGGTCCAGTATGACTTAACCTCTAATGGAAAATTTTTCGATATCTTTCTCCCTGTTTCACTATCATTGCATTCTATAATATAATGACATTCATAAAATAATTTCTTACTACTCATTCAAGCTTTTTTGTCATATCAGTCAATGCACTTTTCCCTCCACAATTCTATTTTTAAATATTTATAATTTATTAATGGCATTTCTTCATTAAAATTGCTTAAAATTTCTATCTCGTTATTATTCTCGGTTTCTTGTATTAATTTCTCTACAAAAAAACTCTGTTTGATTACCTTTTCCTGTCCATATTTCCTGCCCTACTATTTTTTACATTATCGCTGTCCAAAATTTTTGTTTTCACATTTTCTACTGTACAACTATGCATTGTTATGTAATATCGTTTTCCTCTACGTTTATTGTGAACCATTTTATAACTACTCTTTTTAATATTTTAGCTTATTTTCCCGCTCTCTCTAGATTTACTTCTGTTACCTGTCATGAAAATCCTCTGTAACAACTTTTAGATTTCAAACAGGCCATGACTGTCTCAATAAACATTTATTCAGGATTGGTATAGTGAGATCTCCTTTCTGTATACTTAAGGGGGCAGGTACGAGAAAATATTCAAAAATATAATTTTTTATTGTTTTGTAAAACAGTATATAGTGTTAGGCATCAAACACCAAAATATTATGACCGTACATGGTCTGTATGTACCTTTAAAAAATTAAATGTCCTAGTGTGGCATAGTAGCATAGTAGCAACACATAGTTTTCCTTCAGCTGTCTTGGAATCTATAAAGCCCACCTACCAATTCTTAGCACACCCAGACTTGCTAAAAATGTCTCCATGGAGAGACACAGAACCCAAATGAAAGCCTCAACAGTTTGATATGGAAAAGGTGTCCCAAAACACCATCTGTGTTTTCCACAGTGGTGGAAATAGTGTTTAATAGTGTAATAGTGTTTAATGATGGGAATGTTGGCAGAATGAACGTTATGCATCAGTTAGGGTATCAACCTGGCGTGTTTTTGGAAACAATTTTGCAGAGTATCGACAACATTCGCATCGCTGGTTCGGAAAGAGCTATGAAATTAATGCAGCAAGAAGCAAGGCAGAAGAGGAATTTAAAAAGAAAGGCTGAAGAAGACCAGAATGAGGATACAGACTATGGATATGGGATGTTCTGACTTAAAATTAAAAGGCAAACTGAATAATACTTATTGTGTTTTTAATTGCTTTTCCCCGTAACTTGCATTTTCTACAACTTCAACCCATTTTTCTCTCAAACTACTTCATCTACAGTGATGCAATTTAGCACACAGCTTTCTTATGCCACAGTGAACATTTTGTTGGTTCTAGAATTTAAGATAAAGCTCCAGATGGAATGTGATGATACAAAATATATGAAATTATTTTAATTTTTAAAGAATGCGTATTATTAATATATTGTTTTAAATTCTATACAGCTTCAATAAGTAATATAAATCCAACAAATTCATTTTAGTGTGTTTTAAAATAACCTTTCAAATTTCAGAAAGATAGCATATGTGAATTTTGATAAAAATGGGCTTAAGTTTGTAAATATCTCCACATATAAAAATATGTAGTATTAGTTATAAACAATGGAAAATTATGAAACAAATTGTGCATATTAACTGTATTATCTTAAATAAGTGTACTAAGTTTCACTTCTCTAACTTAAAAACGTTGGATGTTATGGCTATTTATGTAAGACCCTGAATATTTGAATACGTCCCCCCTTAAAGAAGATAAGGGTTAAAATCACTTATTCCGCTGCTCAACCTTTAGTCAGCATACCAACATAACAGCAAAATACTATACTGCAAGAGAGTAAGTGGCTTCATTGCCAATTGCTTAACATTAAATATCAGCTGGCCACTATTTCTAAATTTTACTCCATAAACGAATGGACAAAATATATCTTTTAGTTCTGCACCTAGTAACATCATTATTACTGTCGTCATTAACATTATTGTCAGCACCATTCTCATTATATCATATTATTATTATCTAGAGTACAAAGGGGCTGCTTGATTTATTTAGAAGCAGTGTATGTTTGTGGAGAGTGGGTGATAATGTAATTTTAGATGAATTAACGTGGCTTTGATTTGATCAAATTAACTTATTGGGAACGAATGCTGTTGGGAGTCAGTGCAAATATTTTAAGTGGAATTTCACAGCTGTGTTACAAATCAATACATATTTTGCATATTTGTGCGGCGTCATTTGATGCATACTTGACATTTAAAAGCGTTAATAATATTATTAGCGGTGGAATTACGGTTTGTATTTTATCTCTTGCGATTCACCCATTGGCGGTTTAAGCAGCTAGAGAATTGCAAAAATACAATATCCTTTCAGACCTTTGGGCAGTTTTATAAACTCTAATGTCTTATTTAATTGTTTATATATTGTCATCATAGGCACAGTAGCTTGTGTGTAACCGAAACAAGACAAAATCTGACGTTAATTGATGGAAATTAATCATTTCTTCGCACTAGCCGCACATAGGCTAAGGTTTTTGATATATAGAATCTACATGAAAAATTCAATGCTGTGGCTGGGATTTGAACCACGAATCTCCTGGTTTCCGTCCAGTCGCTCTGAGACATTTAGCTACCATGGCCAACATGCCGTCATGACATTAAATTCTCCATTTTACTCATATATTTCCCCGGTAAACCACTAGGGGTTCTCGCATCCGAGATACACCGTTTGTGGCAACTTACTATCCTAAGTACTTGAGCCCCAGGCTTCATCATTTAATAAAATCTTAGCCTATATACGGCTAGTGTGAAGAAATTATTAATTTTTATCAATTAACTAAAATAATAAGAGCTAAATGATGAAGCCTGGGAAAAAAGTACTTACAAAAGTAAGTCGTCATAAACGGTGTATCTCGGATGCGAGAGCCCCTACTGGTTTACCGAGGAAATATATGAGTCAAATGGATAATTTAATGTCATGATGGCACGTTGGCAATGGTAGCCCAATGGTTTAGAGCGACTGGATGGAAACCAGTGTATCAGTTGTTCAAATCCTGGCCGTGGCATTGATTTTTTCATGTCGACTCTATCTATAAAAAATCTGACGTGTTGAACACACATGACGTTCTCTATTCTTCTACATATTATTCTTATAAACTCTTAATGCTCCATCTACTTCATGTTAATCGAGATATCTTATTGTTGATACAAGGGAATACAGTAAATTTTAAGTGATAGTCAAATGTTTTTGGAGCTGGTCGGTAGGTAATGACTGAAATTCCATTTTCTTTGCATGACCAAGAGATACAAAAGAGATAACGATTTCCCATTTCAAAAAATGTATTGTCAAATTTTTAAAAAAATTATATTGTCTCTGAAAGACTCCATTAAACAAAACAAGATAGTTATCTCTAATAGTTTCCCCACTATGCAAAAGTCATTTAAAATAATCAAGACATTTCCAACGTAAAATTAAGTTACCCATTTGATTTGTCATTATAACGTCTTAAATATACTAGTGTATAAAGTTAAGCATAACTCAACATTTTATTACCAAGCTATTACAATATAACAAGGGCTAAGCGTAACGCAATTATAGGTTGTCTGATAAGTAAAGTTGTTTTTTTTTTTATTATTTTGGTGTTTTGGAAATTTATTCGATTCCTGTGGTTTGCCAATGCTGTTTACAGGATGCCGCAGCTAGTGTTCCGTACATTGCAGCTCGAAAAATATGTAAAGTGGAAGGAGAAGTTGTCGTTAGTGAGTGTGTGACACAATGATGGTTCAAACACTTCAACAATGGAGATAAAAACACTGAAGATTTATCACATTCTGGAAGACACATTGAGGATATACGCCAAGTTTCTGCAAAAAGCACCCTAGGCTTTCAGAAGTACTTGATACATCAAAAGATACCACCCATCGCCATATTGAGACACCTGAAAAGTCATACAGAAGCTGTAGTTCTGTACCTCTTAAACTGACACATCAACTGGCTGAACGTACAGTCTGTCATTAGCTTATAGGTAATCCCCTATATGATTGATTTGTCATTAGAATTGTCACTTCTGATGAAAAAATGGGTATATTACCGAAACCCTGATCCTTGAAACAGTGGCCTGTCTACCGGCAATCTGCCAAAGTCATCCTTAAAAACATTAGTTAGGGTGTATCTGCTGAAATTTTGAAGAGAGTTTGTTCCAATCGGGCGGACAATTGATGCGGATCTTTATACTCAACAATGTAACAAGTTCATGGAATTTTGAGACGGAGACACCCAACATTGGTTAACCGAAATAAAGAGTTCTATTGCACAGGGAAAATGTAGCACTCCATATTGCACCAACCACCTTAAAAACTTAGCTGAATATAAAAAACAGTTGCTGAGATAATGGGTCAAGCATTTAACATTGGCGACAGAGCATTTTGACTCCCATTAAGCCACCTTTAGGGATCCTGCAATCGCCGTAGTGGTATGGAGGCAAGAAGGTAGATCTCCAGAGCGAATCCTGGAATATCTACTTTCACTTTGTTGACAAAAATAATACAAGTTCTTGAGAAAACAACAAGTTTACAGGAATAGAGTAACGTACGCTTCACGCTTAGTACGAGCGCTTTGTAACTGTGGGATCCCCTTTTGTTACGTGTGGCCATTGTTCTCATAGCCAAAGATAGACATCTCAAATTACATATTTTAAACTTACTTGTTACCATTATAGAAATTTGTAACTCTTCTGAGCCTCACCCCCAGCATTATACGTAATAGGGTACCTGCCTAACGTTCAAGAGGTATCGAGGCCTAATTTCCGTCAAGCTAATTTATCTGGATATCATATTTTTCTATATGGTCTTTTATCATGAAAAACGAATTTCTGGTAACTCTAATCACTGTGTCCCCTGTACTCATTTGAACATCATTTCATTCATCGTCCGATATGGCTTAACGTTGTAGGTTTTCCCTTATTCTGAAAGATGAATGTCTGGTAACTCTAAGCTCTATGTACCCTGTACTCATTTAAACATCATTTCATTCATCGTCCGATATGACTTAACGTTGGAGGTTTTCCCTTATCCGGAAAGATGAATGTCTGGTAACTCTAAGCTCTATGTACCCTGTACTCATTTGAACATCATTTCATTCATCGTCCGACATGACTTAACGTTGTAGGTTTTCCCTTATCCTGAAAGATGAATGTCTGGTAACTCTAAGATCTATGTACCCTGTACTCATTTGAACATCATTTCATTCATCGTCTGATATGACTTAACATTGGAGCTTTTCCCTTATCCTGAAAGATGAATGTCTGGCAACTCTATGCTCAATGTACCCTGTACTCATTTAAGCATCATTTCATTCATCGTCCGATATGACTTAACGTTGTAGGTTTTCCCTTATCCTGAAAGATGAATGTCTGGTAACTCTAAGCTCTATGTACCCTGTACTCATTTGAACATCATTTAATACATCGTCTGATATGACTTAACATTGGAGCTTTTCCCTTATCCTGAAAGATGTATGTCTGGTAACTCTAAGCTGTATGTAACTTTTACTCATTTAAACATCATTTCATTCATCGTCCGATATGACCAAACGTTGGAGGTTTCCTCCTGAAAGATGAATGTGTGGTAACACTAAGATCTATGTACCTTGTAATTATTTGAGCATCATTTCATTCATCGTCCGATAGACTTAACGTTGGAGGTTTTCCCTTATCCTGAATGATGAATTTCTAGTAGCTCTAAGCTGTATGTAACCTGTACTCATAGGAATATCATTTAATTCATCGTCAAATATGACTTATTGTTGGAGGTTTTCTCTTATCCTGAAAGATAAATGTATAGTACCTCTAAGCTCTATGTACCCTGTACTCATTTTAACATCATTGCATTCATTGTCCGATATGACTTAACGTTGTAGCTTTTCTCTTATCCTGAAGGATGAATGGCAGGTAAGTATAAGCTCTATGAGCGCTGTACTCATTTGAACACAATTTCGTTTATCGTCCGATATTATTTAACGTTGTAGGTTTAATTTTATCCTGAAATATGAATGCTTGGTAACTGTAAGCTCTATGCACGCTGTACTCATTTTAACTTCATTTCATTCATCGTCTGATATTACTTAAGTTTGGAAATTTTCCCCTATACTGAAAGATAAATGACAGAGAACGCTAAGCACCATGGACTGATTTCAGTATTATTTCATTCACCGTGAAATATAGGTTTAGGTTTGAGGGCGTTAATCTACAGTAAAAAGTTCACACTCAGCTGTTATGTGCTCTATGCCTTCTTTTTTCCCCACATATTCTACACAAAAGCTTTTATAACCACTTTCAGTCTCCATATACCTTCTCTTTGTTCATTATTTAGTTTTTTGTATACATATTTATGTTTCTCATATACTTTTTATTGTAGTGTGTGATTCTAATGATATTTTACAACTATATCAGCAAACAGTGTGCGAATTGGTATCTTGAAATCATCTCCTAACTCATTTCTAAAAAGCCTTTACATTGTTTTTCCTCATTCTCCAAATTTCTCCCTGAACCTTGGTGTTACTTAAGGGGTGAAATGTGAGATACGAAGGCGAAATGGAATTTGAATTGCCGAACAAAGGGGTTCGTGCGATGCAGGTTACGGCAGTTCTTACTGGGAAATTCGATAACGCCGTGGAGTTAGACAGCCCGCCTTCAGTAAACCCCGTTAACTATGCAACCAGCGTATCACTTTCCAGCCGAGCCCCTTGTCGTTAGGCTGCGTTCGCTCCAGGAAACCTCTCAAACGTAATATCTGCTGTAATCTCGTTCATGACGTCACATCTGAAACAACACAGTGGACGTCGATTAAGGTCGATAGGTCGTCTTTAAGAGACGCTTCGTATAAAACACGGCGTTATTATCTGTAGGAGTCTCGAGTGGCGCTCGGAAGGGGGGGAGAAACCTCTACCCCGTGGAATTGCTTTCAGCCCTGGTTATGTTGGTAAAACTGCTCCGGTGTACAAACATCCGGCACATATCTCGTACTTCAAAGCGTCATGTTTCAAGCATAATGACAACAGACTGACAAAGGCAGTTATTTTTAGATATTCAAAGTAAAAGAAATATTTTTAATCTTATATAACAACAGTTAGCTGAAATTTCACAAAATATTCTATAATTACCTTTCATGTCTAAACAAAGACTTTTGTTTATAATTCACATAACTTTCTTGAACGTATACATACGTGTTTTGTCTATTTTTTAATGTTGGCACTTTTATGGTTTTTGTTGACTATGTTTTTAATATAAAAATACACTAAAGCGAATATAATTCCAACTTAGAACAGCATTGAAACATTCTACATACACGTACTTTGATTAAATGACAACACTAAGTTATGCTGAACTAACTTTATTTATTACCAAAACTGCACAGCGCTGGCTTATATTAATTTTCACTTTTACAAATACACAAAGCAAACACGTCAATGTTAATGTTTCTTTGCGTCTCTGTTGCATACACCAAATGGTGCTAGACGACCGTAGAATTAAAGTGAGAGAGATATCAGAGGCTATGAACATGTCAAAAGAACGTGTTTGTCACATCTTAAATCAACATTTAGACTTGAGATAGCTGTCCGCGTGTTGTGTGCCGTGTTTGCTCACGTTATACCAAAAATGTGTTCAAATGAACATTTCCAACGCTCTGTTGGCGCAGTTTAGGCGCCATAAATCCGAGTTTTTGGCGCCGACTATTTACTGCAGAAGACACTGGATACACCAGTGTACGCCCAAAGCAAAAGCATAGTCCAAACAGTGGACTGCAAAAGGGGAACTGGTTAAAAAAAAGCCGAAAGGTGCTTTTCGGTTGGGAAAGTGATGGCGACTGTGTTTTTGGGTGGTACTCATTGAGTTAGTTTAATCGATTTTGTTCAAAAAGTAAAAACCATTACAGGGACATACTACACATCATTACTTGACAAGCTGAAGGCAGAACTTGCGGAAAAACGGTCACATTTGCAGACAAAGAAAATCCTGTTTCAACAAGACAACGCATCGTCTCACACCTCAGAGTTTGCATGGCGAAAATCCACGAAATAGGGTTTGAACTGCTTGACTCGCCAAATCTAGCCTCAAGCGAATTCTTTTTGTTCCCTCATATGAAAATAGCGCTCGGAGGACAGACATTTTTGTCAAATGAGGATGCAGTCACCTTCGTGAACAATTATTTTGCTGAGAAATATGCCGAGTACTATTTGGACGGGTTACAGATATGGGAACATCGCTGGGAGAAGTGTGTACAGTTACAAGGAGACTTTGTGGAACAATAAAAAGTAAAAATTATGAAAAAATGTCTTGTGTGCTTATTAGGTCGTATATTTTTAAACCACCAATGTACGAGGGCTGTACAATAAAGAATGATCTGGTCATAATTTTTCGCACTAAAATACAATCTTATGATATTTTTTGGCGTAATGTGAAACAAACACGCCATAGTAGTTTCACTGTTGGTACTCCTGGTTCCCCCTGATTACCCACTCACATATTTTTTATCAGGATCACAAAGGGTAAAGGTAGAGTGGAAGGTCTGGTTTTACTTTATTTATTCACGTTTAGTTACATTTTGTCGCAACATTGTGGAAGGAAACGGCGTGCACACCCACGCAAAAGTTAGCAAGTGAGATCCAGTTGATCATTTAACTCGGTCCACACTTCATGATATCTACGCATTTTTTATCGCTCTGCACTGAGCCACTTTTTGAATGCAAATAAATTAGGATAATCTGCACTCAGGCGATAATGGTAGAAAGCCATTATCAACCACATTTGAGTCCGTGCAGTGTTGCCTTTCTTAATATTCCAGGATACAATTACTGACACTGTCGTATATTCCGCACTGCTTTCATGTTTAGTCCATTTCCAGATCTCAGATACGTTTTTGCAAGTGGTAATTCTGTGTATCTGCGTGTCCACTTTTCCACAACGTTTACACCATGAGACTGTTGCTAAATTATGTTTACATTTCTGTAATTCCGTGGGGATTAGCGGAGAATAAGGTGGATGAGTCATGATCTCAATTCCCATTTCTGAGATGACATCTTGAGTTGCACGAGCTCGATGAACAGGGACATAATCCTGATGCAAGATCCATCCTCTCCTTGCAAGATCTGGTCGCTTTTCGGCGATTTTTTTCTTTAGTTGCCCCTTCAGTACGTCACAATAGTGAGCAGCAGTTACTGTGCGTTGATTAGTTACAACATGATCATACAGAATGCCCTGTTTGTCAAAGAATACGAGATGCATGTCCTTTCCTGCATTTTTCTGAACTTTTGCTTTCTTAGGCCTAAGGCTCGATGAATGTTTCCACTGCTGACTCTCCTGTTTTGTTAACGGGTGGTAATGGTGGAACCAACTCTCTTCATCAGTGATGACTCTATTCAGAAAGTCTAGCTCCCGTCGTAACCTTCCGAGCTATTCTTGATACGTCATGACGCGCTGAGACTTCAGCACGTACGGTACCCATTTCGCTGCAACTTTTCGATAGCCAAGATCATTGCAAATTATGTCGTCTACACTTCCAACAGACAAATACATTATGTCAGCAACTTTCGAAATTGATATGCGACGATCTTCTCGCACAAATGCATCAATTGTATTCATGTTGCCTTCTGGTTTTGCTGTTAGGAGTCTTCCAGGGCGCGGAGAACCTTAAAGGTCTTCATGAGCCCCTTTGAAACGTTTATACCACTCAAAGACTTGTGTTTTGTCTAAAACTTGGTCCTTGTATGCTTGCTGCACCATTTCAAATGTTTCTGAAGGTGCTTTGTCTAACAGAACACAAAACTTTATTGATGTCCGTTGCTGCAAATTCATTTCCATGGTGGGTGCAGTAAACATAACCTCACTTATCGGGCTCTAACTCCCAACTGATTGTCTCTGCATGACTGGTACTCACAGCACTGCTAGAGGAATGATTCACCTCTCCACCATTAGCAGTGAATGCACTCCAGGGTGGTTTATATAAATGCAATTAAATTAGTTCGGTTATTTATTGAACACCGATCGTAGTTATTGAAATTCTTAATGTGTTAGATAACAAGCATGTTTCTGTAGTATGAGTCGCTCAGTCCCTTATTTCAAGCAAATTACACGAAGATTTGCTCTTCATCAGAAACTGTTTTTCACACCTGTCCAAAACCATTGTTGAGCTAGAAAAGAGAGGTAATTAAGTGCCTCATGCCATAGGGCTCATAGAATAACTAGCTCAACATATAGACCCAGCAGCTACAGCACCTGTCATGGATAGAATATAAAACAAATGAAAACCGTACATGAGAAAAACCAAGGCTATTTTAAAATGGTAAACATTACAAATAATTTGCAAGCACACAAGGAAAGAGTGTTTACAAGGCAATGTGATCTGCAGTATTTTATGTCAGCAACTGTTACATCATCTGATGTCGAGATAAGTCCTTGAAACTACAAATATTGTTTGAGTAACAAAAGGAGATTAACCATCGAAAAGTACAAAATGTGTGCTGTTATACACTGTAATAAGTTGAACAATTGAAGAATAGGCATTTATTTTGTATTGCAAAAGTAATTTATTTTACTTTGTTATTCAAAATTTGTTTTTTTATACATCTACTTCTACAGAATGATTCTGAAAACAGTGATATAATTTATATATTGTTTTATTAAAACAGTTTGTTAGCACATTTGTACACCCCTAAGGCGGCCGACCTTGTTTACTACTGGAGTTAAACCACGCCCCTCTTCCTATACTCACAGCATGCGCACGTACAAGCCGAGTCCTAAAAGTCCTAAGTCTAATCATATATTACCCTTTAAACCACTAGGGGCTCTCGTATTCGAGATACACCGTTTGTGGCGACTTACTATCCTAAGTACTTGCTTGTTTGTAGAAAGGTGTTCTTGTTTAGTTACGTCCAGCAGTTCGCATACATTCTGTCAAGAGAGTACAGGGATTTGGTCATATAAAGATCTCGTATAAGAGAGGGTTCGAAATCATTTTTGTCGCTACGTTGGTATACTTGTCCCCTACATCCATGCGGAGTATGATTGTCATTTATCATCTAATTTGTTTCCAGATGTTCGAGGGAGGGTCATCCGGTAGTTTTTGTGCTAGAGTGATGTCCTTTTGTTTTTAACAGTGAGTGCCAAAAGTGACAGGTGTAATATGGAGAAAATTGGGGCTCGTAGTGCGATTAAGTTCCTGCATTTGAAGGGAAAAACTGCCCATTGTATGACACTATTGTGAACTAGAAAAGCTATTTTCAAACTGGTCACATGTCCCTGACAGATGAGCCAAGAGCTGGTAGACCGTCAGCTGTCACAGTGAAGAAAGTGGGGTGTTTAATACTGGAAGACAGACGAGCAATCATCCAAATGATTATGAATGCGATACATCTTATGTTGTTCTGTTGAGACGAAAGCAGAATTCCAACGCCGCATATTGTTCCTCACGTGTTACCTCCACTGCAGCAGAAGACGATACTGAACATGTCTGCACTTGCCTGGTTCTCACAGGTGGCAACCAGGAGTATTAACAGTTAAACTACCACGACGTGTTTGTTTCACATTAAGCTAAAATAATATAATAAGATTGAATTTTATTGCGAAAAAATATGATCGTAAATAAATTATGATCATTCTTTACTGAACAGCCCTTGTACATGAATAAACGTCGGCACATGGACGTCATTTTTCGAAACTAAGATAGTTTCCTGCCCCTTTTCTCTCACCATGCCATTATTTTTTGCAGGAGCCGCCCCTGAGGATTGGTGAGTAGAGAAGTTCGTATGAGCATAGCACATAAAGGCTTTTTGCCTGAAAACCCGAACTAAATGTCATGTAACACCGTAAACATGACAGAATCGATATAAATCGCTTTGTACTACATTCATCCAAGGACAAAGCTCGTACCAGAGCCAGGTTTAATAGTTCTAACTTTGTGTTTCTTCTGAGAAATCGAGCACTTTGTGGAAACAATTATAACATGCCAACTTAAAACGGAAGTTCCGGTTTGGCTTTACGACAACGCTTTCAAGGAAAACGAAAATCTCGCTGCCAAGACAGTGAGACGTTGTTGAGGTTGACTTATCACTTCAGCTCAGTTATTAGACAGTGGAAAGTTAACTTTTAGAGTCCTTACAAAACTTTAAAAACCTCTGAAATTGACATTTTAGATTCTACAAATGTTAAAGAATCTGAAAAATTAATTAAGTCTATAATATTAATAACTAAGAGATAATAATAGAATTAACATGTTAAATTTACTAATACAAATTTAAAGGACCTCCAAAGAAACATATGCTTGTGAAATATACCTCAATACTTTCCTTTATTTTTTCTCTCCGTAGGTAACATTCCAAACAAAACACAGTCTCACTCTCAGACAACACTTTAACACCCTTATGCCCTATTTCACCAACATATGTTAAAATCCACCCTAACAAATGTAAGGTAACAATTGTTACCGGGTTAACAAAAGTGTTAAAATTCTTGCATTTCACCCAATTGTTCACTGAAAGCGTTAACCAACACGTGTTAATGCTGAGAGAGTTGCAAATGTTACAGATCTAGAAGGCTGTGGATGAATGTTATCTTCTGAACGTACTGCGATGCCCTTTGTTTTTATTCTCGTTTACACGCAGCTGAAACATGGCGGATGCACAAAATCAGAAGAGAACCGTGGGACAAATTTCTGAATTGTTAGTTGAATTAGCAACTAAACATAAGGATAACGTGGAAAATAAGAGGACGGATGTGGTAAATCTGAAAGAGAAAGATGTGACGTTGGAAAAGATTGGAAATGAGTTTAATTAAAATAAAAATGTCACAACCAGAAATACGAAGCAACTTCTTCAATATTATGTAAATTTAAAACCAGGTACGAAGAAGAACGGAAGTAACGAATGACTTGAGGAATTCAACACGGGAGGTGGACAGTATACGACAGCTGATCTACAAAGACAGGCTGGTTTTTTTCACAGACGCATTACTGCAATTCAATGTTTACATGATCTTTTTCAAGGTAGCCCCCTCCTACTTCAATGCAATTTTTATAGCGTCTCTGTCAGTGCCTGAACACGTGCTGCAGACCATTCTTTGTCACGTGCTTCAGAATCACCTCGCTTTTCTTGAGCACTGCTTCAGAGTTCTCAAATCGAATACCCCTAACCTAACTCACCGGTGAGGAGTCATGGCTGCATCATTATGATCCTGAAGGAAAACCAGCTAGAATAGTGTAGAAATCGCCAGGTTCTCCAACACCAAGAAAAGGAAAAGTTTGCTCCATCTGCAGGGAAAGTGATGATCTCATTCTTTGATTGTAACGGAATGACTTATCAGAATACAGTTCCCCCTCACACTACTGCTACAGCAGCATACTACACGTCAGTATTGGCTACACTGAGGAAGCACATTGCAAAGAAACGACCAGAGCTTTCTCGGACTGGCTGGTGACTTCATCATGACAATGCACGGCCTCACGTCACATGCTGTTCCCCCTCACACTACTGCTACAGCAACATACTACACGTCAGTATTGGCTACACTGAGGAAGTGCATTACGAAGAAACGACCAGAGCTTTCTCGGACTGAGTGGCGACTTCATCATGACAATGCACGGCCTCACGTCACATGCAGTTCCCCCTCACACTACTGTTAGAGCAGCATACTACACGTCAGTATTGGCTACACTGAGGAAGTGCATTACGAAGAAACGACCAGAGCTTTCTCGGACTGAGTGGCGACTTCATCATGACAATGCACGGCCTCACGTCACATGCAGTTCCCCCTCACACTACTGCTACAGCAGCATACTACACGTCAGGATTGGCTACACTGAGGAAGCACATTGCAAAGAAACGACCAGAGTTTTCTCGGACTGGGTAGTGAGTTCATCATGACAATGCACGGCCTCACGTCGCATGCAGTTCTCCCTCACACTACTGTTACAGCAGCATTCTACACGTCAGTATTGCCTACACTGTGGAAGCACATTGCAAAGAAACGACCAGAGCTTTCTCGGACTGGGTGATGACTTCATCATGACAATGCACGGCCTCACGTCAGATGTAGTTCCCTCTCACACTACTGTTACAGCAGCATACTACACGTCAGTATTGGCTACGCTAAGGAAGCACATTGCAGAGAAACGACCAGAGTTTTCTCGGACTGGTTGGTGACTTCATCATGACAATGCACGGCCTCACGTCGCATGCAGTCACCCCTCACACTACTGTTACAGCAGCATACTACACGTCAGTATTGGCTACACTGAGGAAGCACATTGCAAAGAAACGACCAAAGCTTTCTCGGACTGGGTAGTGAATTCTTCATGACAATGCACGGCCTCACGTCACATTCAGTTCCCCCTCACACTACTGTTACAGCAGCATACTACACGTCAGTATTGGCTACACTGAGGAAGCACATTGCAAAGAAACAACCAGAGTTTTTCGGTCTGGGTGGCCACTTCATCATGACAATACACGGCCTCACGTCGCAAATCAGGTCATATACTTCTGGCTCGATTCAACATTATCTGTGTACCACATTCACCTTATAGCCTTGATCTTGTACCCTGTGACTTTTTTTATCCCCATCACTAAAGGCAGAGCTTAGGGGTATTCGATTTGAGAATTCTGAAGCAGTGCTCAGGAAAAGTGAGGTGATTCTCAAGGACCTGACAAAGAATGGTGTACAGCACGTGTTGAGGTACTGGTAGAGACGCTATAAAAGGTGCATTGAGGTGGGAGGGAACTACTATTAAAAAGATCATGTAAACATTGAATTGCACTAACCCTCCACAGTAAACTTCATAGCAACTTTTTTCCAAGTCTATACCTCCGTGTGATAGCTCCAGAAAATCATTTCTCCTCATAGACCGTTCTGTATTACAAATGCCATATAGACGGTCTAAATATAGCAAATCGACATCCACAGCAGCGTTCACGCCCGGAAACTTGACAATTTTACAATTGTTAACGATTTAATAACAGATATATTGCTTGATAGGTTAATAAGAGATTTAACATGAGTGTTAAAAGTGAATAAAGGCTTTATGTATAAGAAAGGTATGAGCAGGAAATCACTCAATCACAAAGACTGCCTCGAAAAAAGATTAACTCCACAAAATATAATATTGAACAAAAATTATATCCCTTAATAAGATTAACATCTTTGTGTATTGAGATCTTCATCCATATCCAATGCTTAAACAGGTATAAAAAGTCATAAGACCGCCTCTGTAGCAAGATGGTAGTGTGCCTGCCTGAACTTCAAGAGATCTCTCCTCCAATTTCGGTCAGTGTGAGTTATCTAGGTAAGTATTTTACAGGGTTTTCCCTTATCCTCATAAACGAACATCTCTTAACTCTAAGCTCTATGTATTCTGTACTCATTTGGACATCATTTCATTCATCGTCCGATATGACTTAACGTTGGAGGTCTTCCCTTATTCTGAAAGATGAATATCTGGTAACTCTAAGCACTATGTACCCTGTACTCAATTGAACATCATTTCATTCATCGTCCGATATGACTTAACGTTGGAGGTTTTCTCTTATCCTGAAATATGAATGTCTAGTAACTCTAAGCTCTATGTACTCTGTACTCATTAGAACATAATTTCGTTCATCATCCGATATGATAATATTGGAGGCTTTCTCTTATCCTGAATGATGAATGTCTGATAACCCTAAGCTCTGTGTACCCTGTGCTCATTTCAATATAATTTCATTGTTCGGTCGATATGTCTCAACGTTGGAGGTTTTCTCTTAACCTGAAATATGAATGGTAACTCTCAGCTCTATGTACCCTGTACTCATTTGAACACAATATCATTCATCGTCCCGACATTACTTAACGTTCGAGGACGGAAACTGAAAACAATAAAGGTCAGAGGACATTCCGTGAAATTTTAAAATGTTCATGACATTTTTCATAAAAATATCTGAAATATATGACCTTACCTTGGTACTGCGTACGTAGTGAAGAAACATAAAAGCGTGTTTTAGAAATACGACCACGGCGTGCTGGAAGAAAAAGCAGAATTTACAAAGAGCTCTGAGAACGTTACACGAGGTGATAAAAACTTATTACTGAAGGACTTATATCAATAAAAATATATATACTACTATTCACAGACCTATCTTCAAAATGCTTCAAGTTTTACTTCAGAAATAAAAGATGTGAACAGGGAAGCTGGAGCTTAGTAAGCAACTGGTGTAGGAAAAAGCAGCAGAGATGCCATTGTTAAGACCATCGGCAGATTACTGACTGCACGATCACAAAAGTAAGCGAGAAACTCGAGAGATATTGTGGGAATAACAGAGTGGCGTGAGCATGTGATGTGAATAAAGGTTGGTCGTAACACTAAAGGATTGTAGAAGAGAAGAAACATTCTAGAAAGAGATGAAGGGATTATTGAGAATTGCTTGCTTTCCGAACAGATGAGCATCACTTATGTGTTACCAACATTCATTTTTCAGGCTTAGGGAAAACTTCGGGGATAAGAAGACCTTATTCGGATAACCCACCCTGAGCCAGTTTTGAAGTACGGGGACTGTTCAACAAAGAATGGTCATAACTTTTAGGGTCATAATTTTTCGTACAAAAAAAAAATGAGAATGAAAAAAATGAAATCTGCATTACTATGCCTTGGTATCTAGTTTCTAAACCAAGGCATAACATCCACCGATTTTAATCACATTGAGCGCCAACTGCAGCTGACCATTGGGCGCTTCAAACCGGCTTCCGTTTTTCAGCTGCGAAGACACAGTGTTTCCACTTTCACCGCCTACGAGGTATTCACCCGCCTCCTGATCTTCATTTGAACGGCACACCCCTGCCATTTGTCTCGCACCTGAAGTTCTTGGGCCTCTACTTGGATCGACAACTCAACTGGGAGCACCACATTCGTCACATTCGAGCCTCTTGCGATCGTTCTCTGCGGGTGCTGAAAGTATTATCTGGAGCATCTTGGGGGGGGGGGGCGATCGCACGGTAATGTTGAGGCTGTACCGCTCTCTGGTTCGGTCCAAGCTGGACTATGACAGTTTTATTTATGGCGCAGCGACCGCCGCTAAATTTCGCCTTTTAGACACCGTGCATCTTACTGGTATCCGCCTTGCCACAGGAGCTTTCCGCACCACTCGAGTCGACTGCCTGTATGCAGACTCAGGCGAACCTCTACTCCATATTCGTCGTTCGCTGTTACTCTGCTCATACGTCTCGAAATTGGCAAGTTACCCCAATCATCCTTGTTTCAAACCAGTTCTGTGTCCAGATTTAGTCCACTGTTATATGCGCCCTGGTTCTCGGACACGCCCCATGGGAATAAGATTTCGGGATCTCCTACATTCGCATGGCCTCCGAATGCCTCGCGTGGAGAGGTCGTCCATCAGCCCTTATCCTGCTTGGCAGCTCAATCGTGCGCGGTTCGATCTCGCTCTTTCCAGCAACTCTAGACTCGCTACTCCACATTCGGTGTTCCAACAACTTTTTGCCGAACTACTGTGCCGTTACCCTAACTATGTTCGGTTTTTACAGACGGTTCTCAGTTAGGTAGCACTACGGGTTGCGCTTTCTTCATTAACGGTGAGGCTCATAAATTTCGACTTCTGGACTCCACTTCGGTCTTCTCAGCTGAGCTGTATGCCATCTACTATTTGCTCCTTTTTATTTGCAAGTTAGCTCCTGGCTCTTTTATTGTTTGCACTGACTCTCTAAGCGCTCTTCAGGCCTTGCAACAGCACACTGCCGCTCACTCCCTTGTTTTAAAAATACAGACCCAGATCTCGCAAATGCTCAGTCGCGGATACCATTTTGTTTTTACTTGGACCCCAGGCCATGTGGGCACTTCCGGGAACGAGGAGGCGGACGCGGCTGCTAAGTCCGCTTGCCGTTTGCCCCGGAGTTTAACAACTACGGTGCCATACCAGGATGTGCAACGTTTTTTCCGTCGCCAACTCCTATCTGCTTGGCAGCACTCCTGGACATATTTGGAAGGCACACGACTCCGGGCAATAAAGGAGAGCGTACAACCCTGGCTAACTTCCTGCAGGGATAACCGGCGAGCCGAGGTGATACTCACCCGGCTGAGAATTGGGCACACACGAGCGACTCATGGTCATTTGTTAAGAGGGGAACCGGCCCCAGTGTGTGCTCCATGTGCAGTACGCCTCACTGTGCGGCATGTATTAGTCCAGTGCCCGCAGTACGCCCGCGTTCGCCAGTCTGTAGGCTTGGGGACTAACTTGCTGGGTGTTTTAGGGGACGACCCAGTGGCCGTGGTTAAGGCACTGCGGTTTGTTGCCCAAATCGGTTTTAATAAACAAGTCTAACTTGCATTTTATATTTATTAATTTAGAGATTTTAAATTATTATTCTTTAGATGGTTTTTATGTCCTTTTAACAGTTGAGTGTTTTTATTATATTTTACCTTTTTAGCTAAGTTTTTATAGCTTTTAGGTTTTAGTGTTGACTTCGGGCCCAAATGACCTTGTTGTCGACGGGCCCTAAACAACCACACACTCACTCCACCGATTTTATTTTTCATTTTTATGCTTTATTTACTAAGTACATCCCATTTTTGCAGATACATATTATATTATGAAAGTTAACTACTTATCTAAACTAATCTACTGCTACTGTTTCCAGTAGCTTACAATATATTCTAATCCAATTTCTGTTCACAGTCCTCTAACAAAGGAAATTTAACAATTCAATCTAACTTAAACTATTATCACATGTTTGTTTCTACTGAAAAATAATTTGACTGTTGGTATTACACTATATAAGTTTTACAATTTTACTCTGGTATCCGTACCCTTCCTCAACAAGTTACATGATTTGACATCAGGAAAAGGAGCTGTTCATCATTTCGTCGTTTGTTCCATCCTTACTTTTATTTGAAATATATTTTTATCGTCTAACTGGACCATCCTCCTCCTGCTGCCTGCTTCAATCCTGTCCGTGAAAATCCAGTTACTTTCGTCTGTTATTTCTCAGTCGTCCTGATCCTGACTGGTTATTGGGAATGTACACGATGTTCCTCCTCCTGCTCTACTTGTCTCCTTTGTCTTAATCTAGTAGATCTCCTTAGTTGTGGCTGATATTCTATTTCCTCTCTTTCTAAACGTTTATGTAAGCCCAGTTGCTTCTCTTGTAAATATCTGCCTAACTCAGTTTGGATACTGTTCCTGCCATCTGTTCTAATATTTCGTACACCAAAATTCAATATCATTATGTTGTGTCAGCTTAATGTGAAACAAACACGCCGAAGTAGTTTCATTGTTGTTATTCCTGGTTCCCGCCTGTGAGAACCAAGAAAGTTCAGGCATGTTCAGCATCACCTACCCCTGCAATGGCGGTAACACGCGAGGAACAATATGCGGCTTTGAAGTTCTTCTCTCGTCTCGAAAAATTCCTCTACGGGTCTTTCCACAAGTCCAGAAGTTGCTGAAACTACTTAGCAACTTTTCCTTATTTATATTCATTACTAGAGACTAATCAGAAAATATGATGCCAAAAATTCACTTTATTTGTAAAATAGAAGTGAAATGTTTCTTAATAATGGTCAACGTTTCATTTTGACTTCTTAGCTAAATTATTGTTTATTTCTCTTTCAGAAGGGCCAAATGAAACATCTGCTGCCAACTCCAGTTGATGGAGTGAACTAATTTCAGGGAGGAATATTTTCCACTATCTACCAAATCAGCTTGAACTACTCCAGGAAAAATCGCCCACCCTGTGTTACCTTTATGAATGTACATTACTCGACAAGTTTGATTTTATTAAGAGTGGCTCTGGTGGTTTGATTACAGCAATATTCAAAAACTTTACTAACGTATATTTTGTCGACAGAACGAAGCTCAATTATTAAGTTTCATGCAGTGTTGCCAACCAAATTACATTGAATCTCGCTACAGGTTGAGCAAAATCCCAATACGTTCCGCTAAGATATATAAAAAAGTAACAACAAACGTTTTTCTTTTAGTGGGTGGATGAACAAGAAGATGGATTAATAAAGATTATGATGATCCTGCTTTTGTTTAATGAGGATGTTAATTTACGAGGCATGTTTTTAAAGTCAGTACCGTTTTGGGATTCCGCCGCCGCAGCGCTACGGTCGGCGTTCCGCGCATGCGCGCTGGTTACCTACATCTCTTTTCTACGCACTGACGCCATTACAGTCTGATTCTTCATTGTATACGTTGGTTACTGAGTGTTTAAGATGCGTTCGACAATCGTGAGTCCCGCCGATTGTGAATTAATGGGCTGTTATACGATCCCTTAGTACTAAAGGCGTAAAACCGATCGATATTCATCGTGAGATCTGTGAAGTTTACGGACAAAACATTATGAGTGATGGAATGGTAGGGAAATGGGTGAGAGCATTTAAGGTGGCCGCAAAATTATGCATGATGAAGAACGGAGGGGGCATCCTTCGGTCGTTACTGAAGATTTGGTGCAGAAAGTGGACGAAAAGGTGAGAGAAAACAAACCCTTTACAATTTCATCATTGTGCGACTATTTTCCTCAATATTCTCGTAGTGTTTTGTATCGCATTGTGACCGAGAACTTGAAGTACTGGAGATTGTGTTCACGTTGGGTTCCGAAAATGTTGACGGATTTGCACAAAACCCAACGTTTAGGCAGTGCATTGACCTTCCTTGAGCGGTATCACAATGAAGGTGAAGATTTTTTAGCCCAAATTGTTACTGGTGACGAAACATGGGTGGCCTACGTCACACCAGAATCGAAATAACAATCCATGGAATGGCGACATTCATCATCACCCACAAAAGTGAAGTTTAAGCAAATAATTTCTGCCCGGAAAACCCTGTGCACATTTTTTGGGACAGAAAAGGAGTATTGCTAGTGGAGTTTCTGCCTCGTCATGAGACAATCAATGCAGCGTCTTATTGTGAGACATTGCACAATCTGCGCCGTGCAATCCAGAACAAAAGATGTGGCAAAGTCGAGTAAGGATGTCTTTTTGCTGCATGACAATCCCCTTCCACATGTGGCTAATCGGACCAAAGATCTCATCAAATCTTTTCAATGGTAAACTCTAGATCATCCTCCATACAGCTCTGATCCTGCGCCCAGCGACTATCATTTGTTCGTGCACTTGAAGAAACATCTGGGCGGTCAGCGTCTTCAAGACGATAACGAAGTCAAAACAGTTGTGATACAGTGGTTAACACGTCAGGCGGCAGAATTGTATGAGGAGGATATTCAAAAACTGGTGCCACGTTATGACAGGTGCCTCAATATTCACGGAAATTATATAGAGTAGTAGATTAATTTGCAGGCTTTCAAGTAAAAATAAAATTATAGCGATATCTATGCACGTCTTTCTTTTTAATTCCAAAACGGTACTGACTTAAAAAACACGCCTCATACTTAATAAATGATTAACTAAAAACCCTTCGCGCCCTAGCCGTAAGAGGGTCAGGGCCTACCAACCCGACTGCCGCCCTCATGCCCACTTACGCATGACAGAGGTAGTCGATCATCCAACGTTTACGGGGAGGAGATATCAGCATTTCGGCATCCCCTAGCCGGAACACAGGTTTTCGTGACCAGCGCCGCTAGCTTCCGCTTCTCACATTCCTCACCATGCTGAGTGGACACCGGGATTTAAAATCTATCCTTATAGGTAAGTGAAGGAGCATCTGCATTGGCTACCTAACATTATTTACAAGTCATCACTGTCAGAAGATTCTGTTGTCACTGTAGCAGTTATTGAAAACCTGTACATGGATTTTCCACATTTATTTACAAGTTCATCAGTTATCGCGTAAGAGATACAGTAATTGCCTTTGTTTTGAATGTCAATGAGCTCACTCAGTGCTTGATGCTTCAGTTTATTATCTTTTAAATAGATTTAATGTAAGCCGTCATGCCCATATCAGCGTTTCTATGTGACAACACAAGTAATAGTTCAGCGAATTTTGAAATATTCGAGAGGACATACAAAGGCTGACATAAGAACTCGAACGTAAATATATTATTTTAAAGCTACGCAGAGTAAGCGTACAACTGGTACAAAATAAACTTGAGTCTTCCATTAAACATATAAACTCATAAATAGCAACTGAAACTAATTTGCACCACAAGGATAAGTAAAACGGTTACTCTACATCTGGACATAAGTATTCGAACAGAGAACAGCTAGTGTTTAATTATCATCCCCTTTCTTTGAATTTCTACTGATAATTGTTTGGGCATTGTCTGTATGTGACTCAGAATTCATATTTCTCCACTCTGTTTGAAGAAGTTCTTTCAGATGGTCCTTGCTTTTGATGTTTTGCTTCCTCACTTGCTCCTTGAGTTCCTTGCAGATGTTCTCTATAGGATTTAAATCTGGAGATTAGGGAGGTGTCTTCAAAGTGTGAGGAGTGTTGTACACTATCCAAAGCCTTACAATTTCAGCAGTACGCTTCGGATCATTGTCCTGCTGGAAGTAATAATCATGTCCTAATACCAGCTTCTCTGCACTCTTTTTAAGATTGTTTTCAAGAATCCTCTTGTATTCAGATTCATCCATGATCCCCAAAGCCAGATGAGGCTATACAGCCACATACCATCACACGACAGCAGCCTGTAGCTACCATGTTCTTAGGTTCCCATTATGTATTTAGCAGTCTCCACACTTTAAGACGTCCATCACTCTTGTATAAGCAGAATTTGCTCTCGTCCGACCAGAGAACCTTATCCCAGAATTCTGTTGCTTCACCACATACTGTTTGGCAAGTTCTATACACTTTTTCTTATTTACCTTATTAACATATGATTTCTTCCTAGGAACGCGGACATTGTACCCAGTACTATTTAAAACCCATTCAACTGTTCTGGTGTGAACCACAGTGCTAGAATATTGCTTAAGGCAACCTCTAATCTCAGATGCAGTGACTCGGATACTGCTTCACCATTTTCATCATTTATTTCCTGTCTCTGGTGGTGAGTTTGGGAGCGCCATATCTAGTGTTATTTACAACAGTATTTTTTGTTTGAGGTGTTGAATTACAGACAGGTGCAAATTATTAGAGTCATTCATTTTTTTTACTTTGCTTCAGCTTAATATTCAAAATAATAGTTATTTACCACCGTAACCAATTTCAATTTGTCGTAATTTTTTTCTTTGCTATAATATGAAGCATATTCAATTAAATGTCTCTCTTAGTAATAGCTGGGGAACTTTTCTTTTACTTATAGTAATATGGTGGTAGCTCTGAATTAAGAGCAGCCATTTCCTTTATGCCTGTTTATCCAACTGCTTGGTAATATTGCTTTCATTTGGTGAATGCAGTAACTAAAGATTGTTAATATTTGCCTTTAGTGTTTTATGGCTAATATATCCTTATTATTTATTATTAATTGATCTCAAGACAGGTAACATCGTGTATCTTATCCTTAGCATTCACACTGATTCAAAAGTGAGGTTATGGGTAAAACTGTTGACTTATCCCCAAGGAAAGTAGCTGTAACTGAGTCTTTTGAAGGAAACTCTTTATTCACAACGTGAAATAGCTGAGAAATTGTGTATTTCACATAAATCTGTTAGTCACATTAATCAAGTTTTAACATTCGGCGAGACAATGACCTCACAAAAGGATGGAAAATGCGGGAAGAAAAGAAAGCTGTCACCGAGGACGCAAAGAAAACTTGTGCAGGCGGCAAAACAAAATAGAAGAGCAACCAGCATTGACCTCTGTAATCAACTAAAGCAGCACGGTTCAGATATATCAACCTGAGTAGTTCACAGAAGCAGGTTTACCATCACGCAGGCCTCGTAAAAAGGCTAACCTGACATCTGCAATGGCAAAAAAACGTTTAGAATGGGCCAAAGAGATGCAGTAACATCCAGTCAAATTTTGGAGAAAGGTAAATAATATGAAAATTGTATAAAGTATAAAATTAAAATATATAGATGTAAATTTTATGGAAACGAAATAAACAACCTATACTTTGTTTCTCTCATTGCTGATTTTGTTATATTTTGTTAAACGAGCCAGGCTGACCTCCTTCCGACGAGAAGAACGGCAAGAGCTCACGCAGGGAATCGGGAGTTCCTTGAGAGTTCTAAGTTTATTTCTGAGGATAGCGGACCACTCTTCCCGCCAGCAGGATAGTACACCTCTCCGCAGTACAAGATTGAAGTCTTCTGACATCACTGTGGCTACAGAAACCCTGGGCTGTGATATTGCCATTTCATTTCCTCGCAAACCGGGATGTCCAGGAGTCCAGGCACAAGGTTCAAGAGATATCTCGATTGAGAGAGAATAGTAGTTTTTCTTATTTGTTCGAGAAGTCTCACGAATTATGAATGAGATATATAAGCGATTGTGGCACGCCAGCAGGACAGTTGTAAAACAGCGAGTCTGTTGTGTAACAAGGCTGTTGTAACGAGAGCTGATCAGAATGTTGTTTGTTATTGTCATCGAACTTGGAAGACTGTGTATATCTGATGTAATGTTGTTACGTGAGAATTGAACAGTGCAATTAGAATTTCGGCAAATTGGACTTTCAATTCTACGAACCGACAAAGTTGACTCGTTACACACAACACAACTGTCAAACCTGGTGCTTGATAATAACGCGAGCTATCATCCCCATGAGAGATTCTTCAGTACGATTATCCTAAGCATAGTTTCGTAATATAGCATTGACTTTTAGAATAAGTTTGATAAAAAGGAGATTGACAAAAGTTGCTACATTTTCTCACTTTTCTCCACTATGTTTCCCGAATCCTCAAAAGTCCCCATTACGCTTAACGGAATTACGCTATGGATGGCATTACTACCAGAAATACTCCGGAGTGCGATAACGGTCATTCAGCATCATTACCGATCGAACTACAATTGATAAGTTTCAGGTGCGGATCGAATTCACTAAGTAATTCAATCCGCTTCAAAAATTACTATTCAACAGCTCTAACAAATATGGATGAGTGAAACTATTTAGCAAATGTTCCTTATTTATATTCAACACTGGAGACTAATGAGAAAAGACGATGCTAAAAATTCTGGTTAGATGTAAAATGGAGTAATGCATTTCTTTGTTTTGGTCATTATAATTATATACAATAATTTTCTGGCATTTTAGACAAGCAAAACTTTTCATGTTGAGTTCCTAGCCACATTAT
Source organism: Mantis religiosa (assembly GCA_030765055.1). Taxonomy (NCBI): domain Eukaryota; kingdom Metazoa; phylum Arthropoda; class Insecta; order Mantodea; family Mantidae; genus Mantis; species Mantis religiosa. The sequence continues at coordinate 3,063,793 of CM060955.1, read as the reverse complement.
TGTTTGTTTCGCTTTCAGAAGGGGAAAATTAAGCATGTGGTGCCATCTAGGATTGAGAGGTTGAACTACTTTCACGGAGGAATAGTTTCCGCCATCTACCAAGTCATCTTGAACTACTTCAGGAAAAAATCACCCACCCTAGCAGCACACAGGACTGGACATTGAAGATCTGAATGTCAGACCTTCGGTCTCAAGCCAGATCAGCGTTGGGCCCTCGGACGGATGATATATGGCAGAAGATGAGGTTGTAGTTATATATAAGCCATCTGACGTGTTATTTTATGTGCCTAGAAGCAGCCTCGGGCGTTTATAGCGCTCTCCAGGATCGATGTAGTACTCACCTAGATCGCGGATGAGGGACTTGAAGTTGTGGGAGAGGTTATGATAGAAGGAACGTGAAAGGGTAAGGATATAGTCTGTTATTGTTGGGATACGTAGCTCACGTCGGATAACTATATTGGGGATGTACCAAGGGGAGTCTGTAGCAATACGGAGGTATCGGGATTTTGGAATTTCAAGGTGGTGTAGGTGAGACTTGGCTGCTACTCTCCATATTTCACTGGCGTATGTGATGGCTGGCCGGAGACTTGCTTATACAGGAGCAGATTTGTAGACAGAGACGTCACCGATCGTCGGTTATAGGGGGTCGAGCATACCCATTCTTTTGGTAACTTTATTAGCCACATAGGTGATGTGGTCTCTCTTCACCCACCCCAGGCTACCTTTACGATGTGCATTATTCGAGTGAGTGAAGGAGTGATTCAGTGAGTGAGTGAGTGAGTGAGTAAGTGAGTGAGTGAGTGAGTGAGTGAGTGAGTGGTGTTTTAGGGCCCGTTGACTTTTAGACCCTTTGGGCCCTACATTACTCGAAAAGTTTGATTCTCTCGAGAGTAGCTCTAGTGGTAGGACAACAGCAATATTCTAAAACGTTTTGTTAACATATTATTCTGTCTGTACGGTAGAACGAAGCAAAATTATTAAGTTTCATGCAGTGTTGCCAACCTAATTACACTTAATCTCGCTACAGGTTTAGAAAATTCCACTACGTTCCGCTAAAACAGAGTTTTTCAACCTTTATCATGACATTAACCCCCTCCTCAGTATTAAAAATTATTTCGCTGCCCCCGACATTTTTGTCATGTATGTTAAAAACTTAATTTTAGGCTTTCGCGTTATTAGGATTCGGATATAAATATATAATTAAGTAGGTAAAAGATATAATTTTAACTCGAATACGTGGCCAAAGGATAACTAACAAACAAATACAGATATATTGGTGGGGCCGAGTTTTACACCACCATCTGTTGGTAACACTCGAAACTAGTACAGATTCCGCGTAAGGTCCACAGCTTTCGAGACGCTTGGTTACGTTTCGAGATGACTCTCGCTACAATGCACGGTCCACCGCGGCCACGGCAGTTTGACTACCAGACAGCGAATCAAGTGGAATCGGAAGCAAGACCGCGATAAGTTGAAACGATTCGGAAGTGAAACTATGGACTGTGTGTAAGGTGCCTTGGACTCCAGCATCTGAAACTTAAAAAGGCGGCGGGTCCTGATGGGCTGACACCCCTCATGCTCCGCCATCTTCCCTTCAACGCCGTTCTCTTCCTAACCAGGATTTCCAATATGTGCCTCACCCTTGGTACTTGCCACGAGAGTAGAGGGAGGCCCAGGTGATATGCATATTGAAACCTGGGAAGAATCCGGTGCACCCTTCCAGCTACAGATCCATCAGCCTCCTCTCCACCCTCTCGAAAGTTCTCGAGAGTTTGATTGTCATCCGATTGTTCCCCATTCTGGGAGACATTCAAGCCATCCCCAACCATCAGTTTGTATTTCGTCCTAGGCACTCGACAGTCCAGCAGCTACTAGGTGTGGTGGAGACCGCCGCCCTGGGGGCCGCACCGTGGCTCAGTGGTTAAACCGCTTGGCTCTCACCAAGGCGGCCCGGGTTCGATCCCAGGCGACCGAAAAGTGAGATTTGTGGTGGAAAACACGACGCTGGGGTAGGTTTTCTCCGGGATCTCCGGTTTCCCCCGCCATATCAGTCCACCGATGCTCCATCTTCATCTCATGTGTCATCAGTGTCATCGCCTGCGGTGCCGTATGTAGTAAAAGCGGGCGTTAAACACTACACATTTCATTTCACCGCCGCCCTGGTCTTCCAGAAAGGCGCCTTCACGGCTACTGTTTCGTTGGATGTTGAGAAAGCCTTCTCTACGACATGGCATGCCGGGCTACTGTATAAATTGATCCAACTGGGGCTCCCTACCCAAATTATCAACATGCTATACAGCTTCTTGCAACACCGCACATTTAAAGTCACAGTTGCGGGGAAAACATCAACACTTAGACCAGTGAGAGGCGGAGTTCCTGGAGGCTGTGTACTATCTCCCACACTATTCAATGTCTTTATGGCAGATCTCGTAACTGCACAATACGCTGACGACGTGCCTCTGTTCTGCAAAGACAAACACATCCTCAGAGCCTTCAACCCTACACAGTGACACCTCCGTCTCACACAACAGTGGAGTAGGCATTGGCGGATGTCCGTAAATCCGGACAAAAGCTACGCCATACCTTTTACAAAGCGCCACACTCCCGCAGACTGCACCAACTTCTGCTTCCAAGGCCGACGGATATAGTGGACTAACTCTGTCCGGTACCTGGGAGTTACTTTGAATAAGGGCCTAACCTTTCGCCAGCACATCAGGGACCTAGTGGTTAGGGTACAGGGAGCAATTGCTTCCCTGTGTCCAATGCTGGGGTCGAGTACGGTAAGTACGGGGACTGTTCAATAAAGAATTATCATAATTTCTTACGGTCATAATTTGTCGCACTAAAATTCAATCTTATTATATTCTGTTAGCTTAATGTAAAACAAACACGCCATAGTAGTTTCACCGTTGGTACTCCTGGTTCCCGCCTGTGAGAACCAGGCAAGTTCAGACATGTTCAGTACCGCCTACCGCTACAATGGAGGTAACATGCAGTTTAAGCTGATGTTAGAGGATGATCCGGAGTTTCTTCCTAACGTAATCACTGCTGATGAAACTTGGCTACATCATTTTGATCCTGAGAGCAAACAGCAAAGCTCAGTATGGAAATCTTCATCACCAACCCCCAAAAAGCAAAAGTGGTTGCTTTTGCTGGGAAAGTTATGATCATCTCATTCATTGATATTCATGGAATGGTTTATCAGCATGTTGTACCTGCACACACATCAGTAACTTATTATTATTGTTATTATTGTTATGATTATTATTATTGTTATGATTATTATTGTTGTTATGATTATTATTGTTTTCTGATCTCTACATGCTCCACTACATAAGTAGTCCTACATGCTTTTCACTCTTTTTGTGATTTTTGTATACATTTTTTTTTCAGTTTTGATGTGCACCATTTAGTTTTTTTTTTTTTTTTTTTTTTTTTTTTTTTTTTTTTTTTTTTGCTTGTATTACACATTAGTTCCTTTTAGTACTTGAAAATCTATAGAGTTTACAAATTTTGTAAATGATTTTAAATGTCTTTTAATTAGTATTGACTTGTGTGTCGGCCAGTTATCAGTTCTTAGAACACTATGTTTTAGAGTTTCTCTTGCACTATTCACCACACTGCACTCGAATATTATGTGATCCACCGTTTGCGCTCCTCTCCTGCATGAACACTCAGGGCTGCTAACGATCTTGAGTCTGTTGAGATAAGTGTTGATATTTCCGTGTCCTGTAAGTATTGTTGTCTTGTTTGGTGTTAGGTAGAACTTGTTTGTGAGTCTGCTTTCCACTGTTGGGAAGAATTCCTTTGTGGTTGTGCCTTTTGTACTCTGTTCCAATTTCTGCTGCCATTTGTTTTTTTGTTGATTTTCGAAGAATTTGTTTTATTGCTGTGAGCGGTAATTTGTTGTAGTATATTTCCATAGTTTTTGCTGCATTCTTTGCCAGTCTGTCAGCCACCTCATTACCCTCTATTCCAATATGAGCCTTTACCCATTTGAATTGTATTTTCCAATCTTTTGCTCTGAGTATTGCTGTAGTTTTTCGTAGTTTTTCTGTAAGGTTATTGTGATTATTGCAATCGTCTATGGAGCCAATTGTTATTCTGCTGTCTGTGTGTATGGTTACTGTTTTGTTATCTGTGTCTTCAGTGTCCGTCGTTTCTAATAATTCCAGCGCTTTTGCAATTGCCAGTTGCTCTGCCTGATTGTTTGAGCATATTTCATTGAGTTTGTATTTCTGTTGGTTTATCAGCTGGTTTTGTCTGTTTATGGCTACTCCTGCTCCCACTCCTACGTCACTTTTGCTTCCATCTGTATATATTTGCCACACTGTATTTTCATTGTTTCCTATTTTTGGATCTCTTGTGCCTTGAAAGTCAGCTGGGTGGAGCCAATTCTTTGGGTTTTCCGGGAGGTCTATTTGGTATTCAGTGATGGTTTTGACTTTTTATGTACTTTTAATAGTTGAATGTTTTTATTATTATTTTACCGTTTTAGCTTGATTAGTGTAGCTTTTAGATTTTAATGTGTGTTTTACCTTTTTAACTAAATTTTTATAGTTATTAGGTTTTAGTATTGACTTGGGGCCC